>JAYMGJ010000259.1:0-128287 GCA_037178675.1 Scleroderma bovista
GTTGCACAGTGCGCTCTTCTGGTCTTCGAGAATTTACTACTGGAGCCCCACAACTTAGTCGTACTTGGGCTCCTTCATCTTCTTTGTTGCTGGCATGGTCTTGCCAAATTACAACTCCACACTGACGAAACACTTGAAATAATGGATGGCGTCACCTACTCTCTCGGAAATGCACTATGCAAATTTGCAACTGATACATGTGCTGCGTTCTCTATGCACGAGCTCAAATGCGAGGCTCTGGGTTGTCATCGTCAGAAGACACAGGCCCATTCGTCTGCCACATTAACCTGCACCAGCTCTACCGCTGCACGCCAGCCGAAAACGTTGAACCTCTGTACCTACAAACTCCATGCGCTTGGTGACTACACGAGTTCGATCAGGATGTTTGGGTGCACAGACTCTTACTCGACTCAACCAGTGAGTACACACTGTTCAGGTGTATTTTTTTCTGATCCCAACTTATTTGTAGGGGGAACGGGAACACAGAGTTGGCAAAATGAGGTTTACACGTACGAGCCACAAGGAGTACATTCGTCAACTGACTCGGATTGAACGGCGTCAGGAAAGAATTCACCGAATTCGCGAGGCTGTCAGGATCGGTTCTCCTCGACGATCTTACTAGGAGGTCCAGGGATGCAGGGAACTAATGAGGAGGTAAGTCCAGACACTAGTATGTGCTACTTAGTGCAGAGAGTCAAGTCCAGGTCATATGGACAAAGTCCGGGCACTGGAGAAGCACTGGGAGCAAGTCCAGGTTTTGCGGAGTTAGTCCGGACCGTGGGAAAGTGGACCGGAGTAAAGCGCAGCTTGTCCGGATGAAGGACATCCCAGAGGTGGGATAAGTCCTCAGGGGTCTAGCGTCGAGTCTGGGACAGAGTTGGCTTTTGCCCTTGTGTGAGTAGGAGACTTGCTAGGATCGGACATAGGACCAAGGGGACGAGATAGGACGGAGGCCGGAGTTGGCCGGAGTTCAGGAGAACAAGATGGGATTAGGAGAGCATAGTGGGTAGTACAGAGGGAGGAGTATCTTAGTCGAGATTTGATCTAAGGAACTACTAGGCCGGAGTATGGTAGTTTATATAGTAAAGAGAACTAGAGGTGAGTATATACGGTGACAAGTAAACACCTTAGTTGGGACAAGGGATAGAGCAGAAGCAGACAGGAAAATAAACTAGGTACAGGAAAATAAACCGGAGCAGAAGCAGACACGGGGAACTAGGATTACAGGGACGACAGAGGAAAAGCAGGGACAAGTAGGTAAGTGGAACTAGGTCGGAAGAGGACAGGTAAGGGTTGAAGGTGGACTTAACTAATGTTAAGTCCGGAGTGATGTCCAGGACCGGAGGAAGTGGGACCGGAGGAAGTGGGACCGGAGGAAGTGGGACCGGAGGAAGTGGGACCGGAGGAAGTGGGACCGGAGGAAGTGGGACCGGAGGAAGTGGGACCGGAGGAAGTGCACGAGCGGAGGGAGTGTACGAGCGGAGGGAGTGTGCAGGCAGAGGAAGGGCGGAGTAGCTGGAGGAAGGTCCAGAGTTGGACATGGAAATGTCCTAAGACATTGGTGGACCTGACAGAGGAAGCAGAACAGGAGCAGGAGCGGAACTGAGCCAGAGTTGGATGTACCAGTAGGGAACTGCATGGGTATACCCATGGGTACCCAGAGGCCAACCCACACCCATACCCACCATGGGTCTGTACCCACCTATGTGGGTATGGGTATGTGTGTGGGTTGGTGGGTAATTCCCGCGGGTTTACCCACTACTGCCACTATCACTACAATCTACCATGACAACACCACCACCACCACCATGTTGACCACAGCAATGATTACAATAGTCCCCACCATGATGTCCACAACCATGACTGCCATGCTAATGATGATCACCATAGCCACTGCTCACAACCCAGGCCATATCTACAATAACAGCGACCACAAACAAAACTCAAACCACACCATGCTGATATCAGGTCCATTATGATGACTAGTACTAGACAACCACCATCACCACTGTTACTGTGCTGACAAGGATGTCAACATCCATTGAACACCAACTACAACCATAGTGCTGACAGTGGCAATGCCAACTTGAAATAATGACAGTCACAATACTGCCATGACCATAAGGTCAACAGCTATCATCACCACCACCATGCTGATGAAAAATACCTCAATCACACATCAGCATATACTGGCAATTGAAATGACACTCATGGGCCAGGCTCACTGTTTTGACTACAACAGCTGTCACCACCCCACTACTACCACCTTCATTTGATGCTGAATTCAACAACAGCCACCACCCCCACCACTCATGACAATGGTACTAATAGCCATCACTACTGTAACCATTGCCCATGCCATGGCCTTCCACTACCATCACCACTGCCCCAACACCATATTAATAATGTCAAACACTCATACCAACCATCACAATGTCATGTTCAGTGCTATGTATTAGAAATGCACCTTATGAATATATGAGTACTGAATTTCTGTACTACTGTTAAATAAATATGCAAAGATTTGAGGAATCTGACAAGCTAAAAGGGGCTATTAGCCCCTGAATACCCACCATGTGGGTATGGGTATGGGTATGGGTATCCAAAACCTGTACCCACACCCATACCCACCTGTACCCATACCCACAACCCACGGTGGGTACCCATACCCATGACTTTCCCTATGTACCAGCCGGAGTTGGGCTACATCGCAGACAAGGCTAAGGGAGTGGCCGGACTGAAACCGGAGTAGCGACTAATGGTAGGTACAGGTCCGACATGGAGGAGTTAGACTGCAGATCTGTCTGTAGGAAGACAGGGGTTAGTCCTGAGGCGGAGATGGACGTAGTGACCGGAGTTGAGCTGGAGTGCAGCTATGGGGCTGGAGATGGCCGGACTAGATCCGGAGTTGCATCTATGCCTAAGGAGAGGTCAGGCGGGCCAAGGTAAGACCGGAGTTGCGACTGGAAAAGTATGGATATGACAGTTGGAGTTAGAGCTCCGCTTGGATGTTGCTGATGAGTCATCGGGCAGTGGATTCTTTTCGGGGTTTTTGGCACAGGTTTTCACATGGGACTGTGCGCGGGACTGTGCTTCCGAACTGGCTCTAAAATGGTTATGACCGACTGAGTGGTGCAAGACAATTGTCTTGTAAAATTCCTAGTACATTTCACATCTAGCTTCTGTGTTCCAGGTATCTATTCCTACTTGCCCTTCTTCCTGACTATATCGTCCAGCATCCAATGGTCGTGAGCTGCCAAAATAGGCTCCCCATCTCTTGCACCATCTGGCCTATCTATATCTTTTCTGTTCACATATGGAGGATAACATACCACCTTTATTTTGCCAGCCCAGTCAAAGTCGATGATCATGAATTGAATCATCATCCCAGCTCCCTTTCTCACCATGAAGTTTACATCGCGGACATCACCATGAACAAAACCATCGCCATGTAATTGGACCAACTGCTTGCGGATTTCCTCAAAGGCTGACTTGGGGAGGCGGTCCGTCAAGTCATTCAATGGTTTGTAGCCAACGAGCTCATCCATGACCACCATGAACCAACCACCCGCGGTCTGTTCAAACCCCCGCAACGCGGGTGCGAAACCTAACTGTGCACAGCGCCAATGAGCCTCCCGTGAATATCGTCGGACAAATTTGATGCAGATCGGAACTTCAGTGCCCGAGTCTTCAACCAGCGTTCCGAAAAAAAGAAGCTTGTGATCGTCCTTGACCCGTTCTCTATAACAGAATGTTTTCTTGCTGCCATCGGCGAGAGACACGTAACTTGTGGGATATGGGAAAAGCGACGGGTGAGACAGCGTGTTGGAAAGTCCATTGACAGCCAAGACTTCGTAATATTGCTTCAGCGACCGGACAGCTTTCCGGAAAGCAGACATGTGGCGTGCTGCGGCGATCTGATTGTCGGTATCAGTAGAATGATAATTGAAGGCCAGCGGTGTCGAAAGAATTTGAACTGCAGGACACAGGTTCCACACAGCACCAGCAAAGACAATGTATGGTCCTGGAGAGAGAGCGGTCTGCTTGTCAGTGAATCGTAAAGAAATCGGAAAACTAACCGAAAAGAACCAAGAGAAAACATGGCAGGGGAGACCCCGTGCTTTCAAGCACTTGCGTTCTCGTCCGCTCAAGGTAGTACGCCGCAGCTTGCATGTATGGCTCTGAGACAGAGGCTGCTGCCTCGTTTTTGAACTCTGCAATCACGTAGCGATATTCGCCGACGGACAAGTCACCGTCCACCTGGTAATCCTGGGTTCCTTTCTTCGCGGTAACGCGAAGTCCAATTTCGTAGCTTGCAAGGCTTCACCGCGTTGACCTTGTCCACTCGCTCTTTTTCGTTATCATACACCTCCGACATGGCATTTGCAAACTTTCCGATGAAAACATTATCTTCTTCTGTTATCGAGTGAGTCTTGCAGTCGTCCAGGAACTGCCCAAACGCTGGATGTAAAAGCGTCGCCGGAATAGTCTCTTCGGGATCGCGAGGACGGCCACAGCGTATCTGCGTCGTCGGATTTCGTTGCGACCCACGGAATGACGAAGGATGCGATGAATCAGAAGGAGCCTTTGAGGGACGACCTTTGAGGAACTCGTTCCGCGCCACTTTAATCGGATCCCCTTCGTCGGTCAGATCCTCTCCTGCGATCACTTGGCCAGAAGTCGGCGGAGGAAGTCTAATTTTCAGTATCGCTGCGGTCCGGGATTCAGTATGACTCAATGAGGTCAGACGATCACTTACGGTCGGTTTGAACAATTTCGATAACGACACAATACGTTTGGAGAACAGGGACATCCGCGAAACACTCGAATATGTTTTGTCTGCCGTTGAGGCGCTTGCCCTCATTCATCTTGTCGATACTCCTCGATGTTATCCTCCAAAATCCTGTACACTTGTATGCAAGCAGTGGGTACATCACGAAGCTCGGCGTGACGCTTTGCGAGCTGCTCTTTGACTTTCGAGATTGTTCCGTTTGATTGAATTTCCAATGAACTTTCTTGCTCAGTCTCTCCACCTCGAAACCAGTAAAAGATTGTCGGGTATGGTGCATCTGAATAACCAGTAATCAATGATAAGAGCAAGCTAGGATTGTGACGGCCATGTACATACCGACAATGATGTGGATATGCGTTTCGGGTTGTGCTGCTGTGAACAGATCCGATAGTTTACGCAATGGTTCCAAGGGTTCCCCCAACTCAGAGAGGACGATATTTCTGAGATTTTCTTTGTGGGGTTCGGCCACGGGTTCACTGGGCTTGTAAAGAGAAAGGCAGCTCGCGTTCACGTCGCGAAAAGTTGGCGTTGCTGACTGCTTGTTCTTAATGGCTTCTTTCAGGGCTCCGACAGTCATTGATCTTGGAATGTTGATCTCGAAGATCTCTCTAGCATGCTGAGCACGGACCCAACAGTTGAGTGTGAGTGCTTCCATGTTGTGGCACGGACGAATGAATTCACGCGCCGACTTTATGTAGGCCTCAAGGTATGCTCATGTCACTACCACGTGATGGTGGTGCGACAACGCGCGCGCGCCACTACCTTCGCCATGTATGATAATGTTCAGCTTCTGGACCTGTGGCATTTCTCAAGTCTCCCTAAGCCAGACTCTCTTCGTAGAGGAAAATAGACGTTCCTCTATAAGGAGAGTTTGCTTTTATTCGCAAGGTGGTTACAGTCGTTCAGGAATTCGGACGCATTTCGTTCAGAGGTCGTTCGACAGAACGTGAACTTGTACATAGCTCCAGCCATCACAAAGCTTTCAACCAGTTCCGCTGAGGAACCCGGTCGCATACATACATAGAAATTCAAATCCCCTATTGCCTTTGGCAGCAAGCCTGAAATAAGTGTACGAGGCCTCCGAACGAAGAGCATCTATGGCAGTTGGTGACAATGACGATTCGGACTATGATAAAGTTGTCATGAGGACGAAAGGATATATCACGAACCTACTGATACACAGATCGCTTAATTACCTCCTCGAGACCATTACAGAAGCGATCAACACCCCTGTCAGAGCTCCAAGAACACCAATCATCATTCACCGCGCATACTCATCAAACTTGGTAGCGACAGGCATTCCTGCATGAGCAAAGTTAATGGTACCACTCCTAAGAAAGTATATGACGACACCCGTGATGAATCCAGCGACAGAATACGCAAGAAACACGAGCGGAAGCGAAGGCATGATGCTCCGGCGCTGAAAGACCCCATCAGTATCCGTATCAGTTACTGGCGAAAGGGTAATAACGCTTACAGGAAGCAGAACAAAGCCCTCTCCAGCGGTTTGTGCAGCACCTTGTGCCATTTCTGATTTATACCGGAAAATAGATACGAAAGATGTGATCATGCTCAGCACAGAGCATAAGATGGCGACCAAACCTCCAATCCGGGTTATACTGTCCAATTCTGGCAGGGTCATGAGCGTCACCGAAGCACTGAGGATGATGGCCGACTGTGGTTAGGAGATGAGTACAACTTTCAAAAACATGGATGCGGCCCTCACCACGAGACATGCACATGCGCCAATGACGAATAGTGGAGCGCTGCTCGGCGTAGCTGTGTTGTTCTCCACGTCAAAATGACTACTGTATCTCGCTCTGTCGACCAAGAGGAACGGGATCCCTAGGTCATAGTATGCCGACGACGATTTCCAGCACCGTGTGCAAGATCGGCGTGTACTTTGCAGTGTGCATATGGCTGATGTCGCGGGGTAGAGGTCTGTGCGGCCTGAGGTGCACCTGGTGCCAATGTGCTGCGTGTAGTGTACAAGATAAGATAGTCATTCCATGCAGTCGATGCAAAAACAAAACATACCGACTCGTAATAGGGTTCGCGCGACCATGCGCGTGTATGAAACTGGTACTGACAGTGTTCCTCTGGCTCGTCGGTGAAGACTGACGGAGCACTGTCTGTAGGATCGTTGACGACAAGAGTTGGAATGGGCTGGGCAGGGGGAGGTGCGGGGACTTCTTCAGGTACAGACGGTGCTGGAGTAGGACCGCGAGCTGACTCTGTACATTCAGCAGAGATGACCTCTCCGGAAAGCAGGGAGGACAGCCCTTTCGGGAGAGCAGGTGCGGGTTCAGGAGATAAGGCTGCAGCCTCGCAAATGGGCGATTCAGGAATAGGGCTGGGCGTCGATACAGCGGGTTGAGCTGGGATCTATAGTTTGATGAGGGATGAACTAGAGTCCTTGCGCTCGGGTGTGGGTGGATAAAAAGAGCCTGTGGTGGACGCGGTATCGGAGTCGGGGGGCGGGGAAGTTGCTGAGCCTGCACGGCCAGGTAGAACTGGGGATACTGAATACAGTCGAGGAGCGTTGCATCACCGTCCCGACGCGTGAGCGAAAGGTCAACTTTTTCACGGGAGTAGTGGCCATGGCTGAAGGGATGGAATAGATAATTAGGGGGTGGTGCTGGAGCGGAATGGGAAGTGAGAGGGTTGCGCAGTGAGTTATCTATACAAGAGTGAGGTCATGCCTGGGACAACGGGGGCAGATAATCGCGAGGTGGGTGAGGCATACATGGCAAAGTGCGATATCGCGAGCGAAACACGCTGATACACTTCATGCGGCGACGACTCGGGCCCTGGGTCTGAGCGCTGAGCACTGCGGGCAGGACATGGTGCAGTCGAGTTGTCCGCTCGCTACGAATCAAGGAACAGCGTCAATACACGTGTAGGACACTTTCATTCCAACGACTGGCGGCACTAGATGCGAAGACCAAGGCAAATTATAGGGCAGACACAGGACGATCGCGTGTTGTCGAGATCTTGGGTTTCGTTCGCTGAACGACATTCTTTAGTTTGCCATATTATGTATACTTTTTCCGGATGCGCAGCCAGCTCAACGCTTCACTTCAGAGAGTGAATATCGCACTGGTGACCTGTCTCTAGGACGCCAAGCGATCCTTACTAAGGGAGGTATCTCTGGGTCCCCTATGCCACCCTCATCCGTTCTGCATCGTCACCACTCCCTGTAGGTTTGTTGCAATGCTAACGGTAATGCACCCGCCTTGCAACACGACCTAATATCCAGGCCTCCCAGTCAGGGCCCGTCGCACGCTCCAAGCTCATCCTCGATCACATCTTGAAGGGACCCAAGTTTTCCGATATTATTCATCTCCAAGGAGTCACTTCCAGCGCCCGACAATCTCTCCTCGACGATCGCTCTGGCTTCCTGACGACCGACGCTGAGGACGACACGTCTTTCAAGGGCCTACCATTCGCGACCATGACGTTGCTCTCCCGCAAGCGTTTTGGCTCTCCGTTGCTTGACAGCGTCTTCCGCATGGAGCTGCCTAGCAGGTACAGGAGGGATGCGCTCTGCGTGGATATCGCCACCCCAACTGCATCTGGCGCAGCATTCCGTCTCCTTAACGTGCACCTCGACTCCCTCGACTCGCATTTCCGGCGTGCTCTACAGATGTGGGCACTGGCTGGCCTCCTGCGCGAGCCCAGATGGAGGGGTGGGATCATCGCAGGCGACTTCAACGCAATCCTCCCCGAGGATCATAGGCTCGTCGACGAACACGAGCTGCTCGATGCCTGGGTCGCGCTACACGGGAGTACGGGGCCCGATGGAGCTACGTGGGGTGTTGGCGTGGAACTAGAGGGCGGACTGAAGGCAGGGAGGTTAGACAAGGTTGCAATGTTGGGCTTGAAGCCTGATGAGATCGAAGTTTTCCAGCCTGGTCTCGTTGGGGCCGATAGACCTTGGAGCGACCACTGCAGGCTGCGCTGCACCTTCACCATCTAATATGGTAAGCAAGTTCTTTTTCTAGCTTGTTCGATGCGTATATAACCAACCACTTGCTTTTCCCTCAGACGCAATTAGATCGAAAGCGGTTGAACCATTTGTTGCTTTTCTTTTCCAACGTCGGATGATCCATCCCTTCTGACTATGTTGTGTACGTTTGTAAGATTGTCTGTGTAAGTTGTTAAGTCGCCATAATCGTTGCCTCCTTGCAGCTATAGGACTATACAGATAACTTTCTACAGATAACTTTCTAGATAACCACCATGTCTCAATCTCTCCTTCACACCGCTCTCAAGCTGCTCTTCAAGAACTGGTACGCTGTGGTTGGAGCTCAAGCGGCTGCCAAAACCCGTGTCTCCGTCGTCGGCGGCCTCTATATCCAGGCCAGGGACATACGCATCACGACGGTCAGTATCATTTATTTTTCTTGGGCTACAGAGTTCGGTTGCTCACAGCTTAACATCAGGATATTGACGTCGTTGTCAGGTCCGACCCCTCGATTGACCGCTTCAAGATCCGGAACCTGATTGCTGCGAGCGACAACCACTTCACCGTGAACATGGAGAAGATTTGCAGCCTGACTTACCGCAAGAAACCAGGAGACCCCGTGACTCCGATCGATATCATCGACGACAAAGTGGTAAGTCCAAATTATCGTTCCTCCTCCTCATCGCTCGTTTTGATATGCCATATACGTAGACTCTTTACATGCTTGAGGGCATGTCCCTCCTCGACGTCATCGATAAAGACCAGATGCCCTTGCCGTCTGGGCCGAACACGCACGCGCCAGAGAAGCCATTGCCTCTCTTGGAAGTCAGGGTGCACCCGTACAGGAACGCATCGTGTCCCAGAAACAGTCCTTTGGGTCCTCTATTCGTAGGCCTGGGTCGTCGTCGTCGTCGTATGGTGCACCCACCGCACCGGCTGCGTTGCAGAGTAGGAAAGCGAGTCGCAGTTCGTTTCAGCCACGCGAGCAGGAACTCCCCGGGAGTACTTATACCTGGAGCAATTTCAGTCATATTGGGTTCCATCAGGGCGCCCCTGCTGCGTAAGTTTCCTGCACTACTTACTGTTTGCGATTGGAGTATGAAACTGAAGGGTGATTAGTGTCTAGGATGACCCATTTGCTGATTCCAAGCGTGCGCCAACCCAACCAGCTGTACCAGAGCAGGCTGCTGCGGTCCTCTCACCCGCTGAAACAATCCATGTACCAGAGTAAGCCCCGTCATATATGTGTGTCTGTGCGCGTTTCTTACCGAGCTCGCAGGCCATTCGACCCGCGTTCACCAAGAGACGACACGATGATGCCAGCAGTGGAACCAGTAACAATCCCACTTCGCCCATTCCACGAAATCATTCCGACCCGGTCAGTTACTAATGTCCTCTGGGGATGGACTGTTAGTTGACGCACCCAATAGACCCTCTCGTCAAACATCTGGATACAATCTTGCCGACTGTAGGGACTACCTTAGCAAGGCAGAGTAAGCTCTTCCCGAATTCTACCGCACTTTCCTGACATCCCTTTTTCAGCGAACGTCGGCACCTCGTATCCCGTCCGTCAACGCCACCCATCGACACTTCCTTCCGCTCCTCCAACCCCCCTGTCACCCAACCCACTCCCCGATGGGTACAACCACCCCAATTCGACGTGAACGGATCCGCAAGGAACTACAGCTACGGGTCACTCACGACGCCCTACGCCGACCGCGGATGGTTCGAGTACATACTTCCCCACGGACTCAGATACTTTGGCAACCCGCGTAAAAGCGCAACCACCGACCTCGATCTGCGAAACTTTTCCAAACTCGACCAGGTCACGAGTGCGATTGATACGGTGGGCAGTGTGCCGGAGGGATGCGAAATATGGGTTAGGCCGAGCTACAGCGCGACGGGATGGAGGAGACAGAAGACGTCCGGACGGCTTGTCATTTATTGGGTGGACCATAGGTACCGTCGCATTCTGAACGAGATGCCTTCCGATGATTTACCTCTATCTGGAGAAGACGATGGTGCGTTCTGGTACCTAATACTTCGTTGATATCGGAGGTGCTCAATTTTTTTTTTTTCTACAGGGTTCGATGACGAGTTTAGATACTGGTCCTATGTCGAGATGCACCCTGCTTATGTCGTTCTTACACGCCCGTCGACACAAGAGGCCGCCGACGCCCTTCATTGGTCGTATACCGATAGGCTTCTTGCGCATCCCCAGCCCATCCAGCCTCCGTTTAGCCAGGAGGAATGTCAGGAACTCATCAGACTACTCAACGGTGCGGCCACGGTGCATCCCTACACTGTCTTGCCGTTTCTGATAGTTCCTCTACAGATCCTGCCCAACAATCTAGTCTTTCATACACGCGCATGGTCGCGCGAATCCTATTACGAGTCGGTACGTCCCGTTTTTGCATCGACTGCATGGAATCCCCGTCTTATCTTGCACACGCAGCACATTGGCGCCAGGTCCACTTCAGGCCGCACAGACCTCTACCCCGTGACATCAGCCATATGCACACTGCAAATCACACGCCGATCCTCCGCACAGTGCTGGAAATCGTCGTCGGTACACTATGCCTAGGGATCCCGTTTCTCTTCGTCGACAGAGCGAGATACAGTACCTCGGTGACCTACCAGAATTGGACAGTATAGCCCGGATTGGAGGTTTGGTCGCCATCTTATGCTCTGTGCTGAGCATGATCACATCTTTCGTATCTATTTTCCGGTATAAATCAGAAATGGCACAAGGTGCCGCACAAACCGCTGGAGAAGGGTTTGTTCTGCTTCCTGTAAGCGACATCCTTGTTCAGGACTCTGTCGCCAGTCACTGATACGGGTCTTTCAGCGCCGAAGCATCATGCTTTCGCTTCCGCTCGTGTTCCTTGCATATTCTGTCGCTGGATTCATCACGGGCGTCGTCATATACTTGTTTAGGAGTGCCACCATCAACTTTGCTCATGCAGGAATGCCTGTCGCTACCAAGTTTGATGAGTATGTGCGGTGGATGGTGATTGGTGTTCTTGGAGCTCTGACGGGGGTGTTGATCGCTTCTGTAATGGTGTTGAGGAGGTAATTAAGTGATCTGTGTATCTGTAGGTTCGTGATATATCCTTCCGTCCTCATGACAACCTTATCATAGTCCGAATCGACATTCATCACCAACTGCCATCTCTTCGTACCATCAGAAGCTTCGTCTTTTCAGCCAGTGGCCGAGTGCTGGCGCTGAGCACTCAACAAGAATGGAACAGCGCCACGCATTCACTTCCGTCCATTCTCCTCAGTGCACATACCGCAAGTCCTGCAATTCGTGCGCAGGTGCCACCAACCCAGCATTGATACAAGCAGTGTTTATTCATCAGCAAATTCACATGAAGGTTTCTAATTAGGAACTCCATGTTTGCTGTTACCATTTGGACATACATCGCTCGAGTCCTTCGTGGATATGTGCTATCGTGTGTACGTGTTCGCCTCTCCCTTTGTTACCTTGGCTTCGCTGCCGCGTGGTATGTACTGCGACGATGAGTAAGTTAGCTACGCTCAAACTTGGTCACCCGAATCTTTTTTAACTGAACAATCACCAGGCTAAGGTAACTGAATTTTAGGAAAGACTAAAGGACAACGAGCGATGGGTATCTGAAGTTATATACTGTACTGTCCAGGTACGATTAACGAGTCTTGCCCATGTCCTCGACCGGCTTGTCTCTGGCTGGCTCGTCCATCTTGCCTTCGACTGGGCTCTCTTCAACCACCATCCCCTGGTCGACAGGAGTCTCTTCCTCCTCATCTTCGTAAGCACCATCCCCATCTCAATATAGGATCACATCCTCGCTTTTGACAGGTGGGTGACTTGGCCCTGCAACCCCAATCGGTTCGTAATCAGCAGCAATGACGGGTGTTGAGAAACAGGTCTCATCGATAACGGAGGTGCGTGGTCGTTTTACCCCCCGGTACTACTTGCGAGGGGCGGCTGTCGTCAGCGTACCAACAATCCTCCCAGTGAGCAATCCCCAGCTGCTACGATGATCCTCTCTCTTTTCCTTGCGGGCTGAGTATCCCATCTGCGCCGATTGACGCTGACGCTTGACTTTATCCGCAACGTCCCACAGCATGCTCGCACCTCCGCTTCAGCGACGTTCAAGACCTGACCTCCTCTTTCCTCCCAGCTTCGGAGATCTGCATTGGGGCCCAAAACCTTGGCAGGAATATGTGAGCGCCCGTTGATTACGATATCAGCAATCCCATCCTCATCCTGCTCGAGAATTTCAAATCGGGACAAGGTAGTGGTTTCATGAGCGTAGGCATCTCGGAATTGTGGATATCTGCAAGGAACGTGGGGCGGACAGTCTTTCCCTCGACGCAGTGCAGCATCAAAGCGAAAGTAGGCACGCAACTGCTCACGGTGCACCAGCATCCAACTGTTCCAGTCTCCTTATAGGCTCCAGATTTCTGCAAGGCTCGTGATCCATGGGGTAAGGGGTGCACCGGCAGATACGGCGGTCAGGATGATTATGATGGACTCGGGGGTGACAGCCAGGTATTTAAGCTCTGGGCACACATCCACTTACTCGCACTCACTTCTCCGTCCATCCATGCTCTTCCAGGCCTTGTCCTGCCCCCGTCGTTCCAGGACCAGATCCGTGAGCTAGCAAAGGTGCTGCCACCTCCACGCAAACAGAATACCACTTGCGATCCGTCGCCTTTCCCCCGTGTCCACACCGTACCCATAACCCCTCTTATCAAGGCACGCAAGGTCAAGTGCTACAGACTTCCCAGTCAGGACAAGGTATGTCCCGTTTCATGCCATTGCTTTTCTTTCCACTTCCACCCTGTCCAGTGTCAGGTCAGTCGCTTCCGTTTCATCCCGTCTCTTCGCCCCAATTCACCCCCCCTCCGTAATCAGCAGCCAACCGATTCGCACCCGCCGTGAAACCCCACGAACACTTCACCCACACGCCTCGCAAGTCTTGCCCGTGCGGTGAGCTGTTCCAATCGTGAGACCACATCATTGCTACCTGCCCTACGTACTATGAAGACCAACGCCAAGTCCTCAAGGATGCCTCAGAGGATCTCATCACATATGACATCCTCGGCACCAGACGGTATAGAGGCGCTAATAAATTCGCTATATAGTATCAAAATAATTACTCAAAATGTTACTTTCCTACAGCCATGTGTTCTCACTTCTGTTTACTTGTAGCAGTATAGAAATTTAGATTCTCACTCTCTCAGCACTGCATTGTCACAAGAACAAAATAAATATAGTGTGATGTGTGATAGACAAATGAAGTAGTACAAATTCTGCAGTCTTAGTCCAGGGTATGAAGAGCTTGTACACTAATTGCCTTCCATACGAGGCTGCAATAGAGTCAATAGGCAGTTAAACAGAATTTAATTGGACACTTACTTCACTGGATGCACCCGACCGAAGGCCTGAGCGACGCGATACACGGTGCGGTTCAATTCTGCTCAATGGAGTCAATAAGCAGTTACAGTAAACAGAATTTAATTGGACACTTACTTCACTAGATGCACCCGATCGAAGGCCTGAGCGACGCAATACACGATGCGGTTCGTTCTGTTCAATAGGATTAAGCAGTTAAACAGATTTAATTGAGAGCTTACTTCACTGGACGCACCCGACCGAAGGGCTGAGCGACGCGATGCATGGTGCAGTTCATCCTGCTCCGTGCGCCATGCACGGTAACGGCTGTAGGCCGTGAGCCGCGCACCATCCGCGACCGCATTTGCATAGCGAACTGGCTTGACCACACGAGTGGGCAGCCGCCAGTCTTCCAGATGCTCTGTACCTAATGTTCAGTTCGAGCATGGTAGCCTTCGTGAGTTCAAGGCCGCGCCGCAGAACGCTGTCCACGGCATCGAGCTTAACAGTTGGGTAGAGCGTCTGGTAGAGAGAATAAGCCCTGATAAATGAAACGAACACTCACTCCAAAGGCGTAGCCGTCGCTGTCCAAAGAATCTACATCGACCTTCGAAGCGCCAGGTTTGCGAACCCATACATGGAATTCGACAGATGACAAGGAGAACCACGTATGGCCATCAACGACCACTTCGGCATATTCCCGGGGATCCTCACGACCGCGTTCCCACTGGATGCGTGACATCAACGCTGACGACCGGAGCCTCCTTACGAGGGACTCGTTTAAACCCGGGCTGCTGTACCACATTGCTTGTTTGATGAGGATTTTACCAAGGACCAACAGATTGGGCTCATCATGAGCATAGGCTCGTAACTTGTCCATGACATCGGCATCGCTTTGGCTGAACGCGCTTTCCATCAGCCAAATTGTTCGCGGCAGGCGGCAGGGGTCCTCGCCACCCTCACTCCACAACTTGATCGATAAGTCAGGAATTGCAGATATCGACTCGCTATCATGTCCACTATTGGGACACACTTGACAGTATAGAAGGTCATCGGGGGCTGGAATATTTTCCAGAATGGACAAAAGACCGCCCATAACCGCATTTAGCACGGATTCGTGAGCAGCGGAGGGTGATGAAACCATCAGGCGTTGAAGGTGTCGCAAGAAGGACACCTTGAGGCTGAAATGCGACCATTAGACCTGGCAGCGTGCGGCGGCACTAATAAGTAACACACCTTTTACACGTTTTCTGATACTCTTCGCTTTCTAAGCAATCCATAATATAGTTGTAATCGTGGAAGGATACACCTTCATACTGTACTCAAATATCAATCTAACCTCAAGATCCGAGAATAACATCAACTTACCACTGAATATTCTTGTTCAGTGCTCAAAAGATCCTGGAGGATTTCCTCGCACTTTTCTGGATAGATGAGTGATCAGTCATACAGAACATTATGACTGTTTTCAATGACCTTACCAGGAGTCAAATGTACATATGAGGGTGGGGTATTGTACTGTGTGACTATGGCATCAGATTCAACTGGGGGAGCCCCAGCTATAACGCATGGGGTAGACATCCTTTTCAAAGCGGACAGATGGGATGACTTCCGGTATTTCTCCACCATTCTGTGTTCACTCTTCGACACAAGGTGGCTCATGGCTTGTCGTGGACACTTGTCAAGAAGGTGTGCTTATGTCAGCACCTGCTATCTCCTCCACATGGACGTGGTACTAGAAATGTCGCGCAGGATCGATTTATTTCTTGTTCGTTTGCGTTACAGGCAGAATAATTCAAGACATTGGTACCAATATAAGCACAAGCTATGGACGTGAGTATGAAATAATTGACACTGAGAAGAAATATCCTACTGCCTCTGGAGTCTGTCAATTCCCGCCACATATACTGACGAACGGCTTGTGAGAAATTGCCCTGATGCACGATGGCATCAGGTAGATCCAAGTCTTCCATCCAATACGAGATAAAGCTGCCCTGCAAGGAGATCCGCGGATCCCAGTTAGGCCAGTTGCCGAAGGGAAATAAGGGAAATGCGGCCACAAAAGACATCCAAAAAAATCCACGCATTAGAATCTGATGTGGGAGCGTACCCTCAGAATCCTGACTCTGCACCAAATACATCTCAATGTCCTGCGAGAGTGTTCGCCATGCTTCACCGTCTAGAGGATCAAAATGTGCGGGGAGGGGAAAAAACGGGAACATGTCCCAAGTATGAACAATGACGACTCCATCGCAACCACCACCGCCGCCACCTCTGACCCAGCGATGACAATGATGTCCACCAATGCGACGATGACGAGTCACGACTCCACACCCACCACCGCCCCTGCGTTGACCGTCATCATCAGCAGCAGTATCGACTACACCGCACTGCGCGATCACACCAGCAGGTACGTTTACTTTTTTCATTTCGTCTACTCACTATGTATTATTACAGATCCTCTGCGTACACCTACGCCCGCACAGCGCGTTTTCCCCCGCCATTCGTATGCTTTCTTTTCTTTTCTTTACTACCTGCCCTCTGCATGCACACCCGCCATGCCCAGGTACGGTGCCATCTCACAATTGCTGATCTTAGCTCGCACATTGACTCTTTTCAGCTAGCCACACCGTTAACAATGTGACATGGTCACCAACACCACCCCTAGCCTACCCTCATCATCTTGCTGACCATGATGACGACATCCGCCGTTCCATCAACTTTGAGGACGATACCCACCGATGACAACAACACACGCCTTGAGCCCACAGAAGCACACCGATCCGCAGCCTGGAGGCACAACGGTGACGACAGTGGCCCCCACGTACGGCCACTGCCGCCGTAGAATATCGACGATAACGACACCTACCTGCCGCGCACAGAGGCACCAATGACAACGACACCCGCCTGCTGCATGCTGAGGTATGGCAACTGAGAGGACCAACGCTGGATGACGTCTACCCACCACGTGTAAGAGGCACCCAACACCGCTGCCACCAGCATCGTCCACCAACGCGACGACAACGACATCATTACCACTGCCACCAACTATGTACCATCATCTAATGTCGCCTCCAGCAACGACCCACTACCACTGCCACCAGAACCAAAGTAGTAAGTTCCATCATCGCAATGCCTTCCCATGCATATTAATCGGCTTATTAGCCATAAGTTGCATCGATCAGCTCGCCCAATCTCCATGAAGTCCGACATTATTAATCATTCGCAAGTGTTCTTAACATGATGCACGGAGTTCTAGCCCGGATTCTTCCGATACACCCTCTGTCAGTGCCAATGCCAGCCGTCGTCAGTGTTGATTACTGGTCGTGGTGGGGTGGAATGGTGTTGTGGTGGTAGCGATGGTGGCGGGGCAGTATCAGTTTGTGATAGTTGTTATAATGGAAATACTTACTGGTAATCGAGTGGTCATCAATGTCGTCGCATTAGTGGCAGCGTTAGTAGTAGTGGAGGGAGAAATACGACCGGCGTTAATGGTTGTCCAATGTCCAATTTAGCGTGGTGGCAGTCGGAGGAAATTTGGGTTCGTGGTTGTCGGCGCAGTCGCGTTGGTGGCCATGGTTGTAGCTAGTATTGCACTTGCCAGCAGTAGTTTCTAGAGAGTGACATATGGCAGAGAAAATGAAAAGAAAAAACAAACCTTATGCCATAAGGCGTGGGATGCACGTGGATGGGCGCTCCCCAGGAGCATCGCCGACGGTCTGGAGGCGGAAGCAAGAGGGCTAGGAGAGCGTGCAGCGCTCTCGAACTTAACTGCCACCGAAAACTGGTGCCTAAGGTGGACAATCTGCCTGTGTATGCCATCTTATGTTACGCAGTCCCTGTTGGGTGGGATGCTGCCGGGATAGCACAGCATGCCCACTCCCGTCGGACATGCAGGAGGCCTACGACTAGTTCAACATTGTTTAATTGTGCAGCAATGGTCAAGAAACGGAATGAACATCCCAGAAGTCGAATGCATGGTATTTGGTACAGCGATAAAAACATGATCGAACAAATCAACACTGTATGCGACTGGATGGAATGGTGTGATTAATTTGCACCCCTGCGCGCACCTCCAGCACGAGCTGGCCGTCTGCCAGAAGGGCGAGCCCCACGACCACCGCGGGCCCGCTGACTAAAAGTGGTGGGGTGCCCAGGTCCGAACGCCAATGACGATGGGGACGGGGAAGGGACAGCGCTGTTTGTATTCCGTGCGGTTTGGCGACTACTCGGAGGAACAATCCGCGATGGACGTTGAGTTGTGTCCAGGTCCGTCAGGGGTGATGAATGCTGGGATGTGGGGCGAGGTCCTTGCACCTTATTTCTTGCAGCGGCTTCTATTTCCTCTGGATCCTTCCAGTAGTCAGGATCCTGTGCCGCAGCAGCCAAAATAGGATCCTCAAGTGGGTCGGGAGGCACAACTCGTCCAGCAGGGGGATGGATAGGCGGACACGATGGTTGATTGGGGGGAAGAGAGGGTTGCCTCTGTGGCTGGGTTGAAGCAACTTCAGCACTGCCATGCTGGCAGTCCACGTCCATGTCGGCCCCAGGCTGGGGGTCTTGCACTGGCATTTCAGGCTGTGGCGACACAAAAGCCGGGGGAGAGGGTACGGACTCTGGTGCGACGCATCTGGATGAGGGACCATCAACTTCCACCGGTTCGGCCGTTGTTTTTTTGTTTTTCCCCTTGGGTTTGGGCTTGGGCTTCGGGTCATGCTGGGTTGGTGGGGGATCGGGACGTGCTTTCTTCGTTTTCTGCGATGGACCAGCCCTGGGTGACGCTGGGGGAGATTGCACTGCCTTACGTTTCCCCTTTACCTTTGTGACACCGGTCTCTTCATCCTGGGTCGGCACGAGGTCTACTTCACCATCATCACGGCTAAAAATGGTTTCTGTGCATTATAGGGTGAAATATAGGATTGGAATAGAGGTGGTTAGGATTATTGGAATAAATTATGCATGTGAAATACTTACGGAACTCCTCATTGATGGGGTGATTCACGAATACATCGTGCATATGTCCCTTGACAAATGCGAGGTTGTTCAGGAAAACATCTGGCGTATGGGCAGCAATGAGTCGATATATGTGCACAGGTTTTGGCTGTGGGTAGCGATACACCCGGCCACGCAGCTGTTCATCATCCAAAGCCGACCATGTAGAATCCTACAACAGTTTGTAGTAAGTTTGTTGAAGATGGTGGATTAAGAATAATTGAGAGACCTACCACCATTACCAAAATGTTGGCACATGCCAGGTTCAATCCAACCATACCGACGTTGGAGAGAATGAGAACTCGGGGTCCATGCTCACGAGTCGATTTCCGAAAGGCATCAAGGGCAAGACGTCGTTTATTCACCGGCATCCTTCCGTGCAACTCAACACACTTGATGCCATATAAATCCAATACCTAGGGTTGGTGGGAACATGACTATAGTTCGTGGAATATGTGATGTGGCACTCACATCCACGATCACAGCATTGGCACTTGGAAATGCCGAGTATACCACAATCCGATCAGATTCATTGTAAACAGTGTCATCAGGGGAGTGGTCCGGGCAGGGCTGGACTTGGCAGCCATCTGCATGCATAGTGAGAGGGTGTGCACCATCTGTTTGAAGATGGTGGCTTAGGATCTGGGCGAGCACCTGCATTTTCACTGTATGGCGACTGTTGAGCCAGGCTTGTTTGGATGCAGGTTTGATCCACTGAATGCGCCCTTCATCCGTTGTAAGGGGGTGCAGCATCGACTGTCGGAATTCAGTGTAGAAGTTCTGTAGGATTGAGGTTAGAATGCATGTTTCATGGGAGACACACCGAGTGCCACAGGCTGTCCATCTAAGTCGGACACTCAGGCTGCCGTATCAATATGCAATCCTGGCCAGCCTGGCATAGACATGACACCTGTTTAAACAGCAGATGCACAGGCGTGCATTGTCCATCCGCGACGGACACACAGTGGTTTGGCGATAGCCAACCTTGTGTTTCATCCTCCACTGTGAGGTGTCCATCTGCGACGGACACCCACTCACACCTCACGACAGCGCAGCACTATAAACGATATGGGTAGAATTAGAGTACCTACCTTTGCTGCTCCAATCAACGTCGCAAGCGGGTTGTCCTTCACCATATTCTGGGCGACCCTCAACAAGTTCTCGGTTTCCCACTGGAACATCTTGACCAGCAAGTAGTGCTCGCTGTAAGTCTTCAGTCCGAATATTTTCTCACCCTTGTTGTTGATGGAATCGACCGTCCTACGAATAACGTGCTCCGCAAAATATTCACGCATTTTCATCATCCATTCCCTCATAACCCCTGGATACTCGAGGTCCGGTACCTGTGCATGAGTTTCACGACCTACCAACACCGACCGCAGGATATTCCCCGTTTGCCCGGCTTGGCGTTGTTCTTTGCGATCCCGCCGCATTGCACCATCCAATTCGCGCTTCATCTTCACCCACTCTGCCTCCTCGAAGAACTGGTTGATACCAAGTAATTGCCCGATGATCCATAAATCCTGCCACCGTATAGAATCGAATTAATTGAAAATCTTGTGTATCCAACAAAGACTTACATGCGGTTTCGTCGTCACAGGAGTCGCTGTGAGCGTCAAAATGCACTGCGACCTTTGCCTGAGCGCCCGGAGAGCCATGTGCAGCTTGTTATGCTTGCGTGCATGATGTGCTTCATCGACAACGAGAATCGAATATTGTTGATTGTAGACGGTTTGTGCGAGGTACATGTTGTGCATCGCATTCGGTTTTGCGCTCCCGGGCATGTCGCCTTCAATGAAAACCGCAACTCCATCATCTTGGACCGCCTACATACACAACAGTAATTTTAGCTGGCCACATTTCAAAAGTATGCCACTTACCGATTGTGCTGCCAATATGATTCTCCGGTGTGGTGGTTGGTGTGACTGCGTATAGCCTTGAGACCACCATGCAGTACGCGAAATCAGTTTGCCAAAGTAGGGGAATATATCGAACGTGCCACGTTGGAGGAATCTCCGAATTTCACGTGTCCATTGATCTTGCAGATTGACAGGACAGACAATGATGGTGGGGTAATCGGGGATGTTGCCATCACGCCCTTGCCATTTCTTGTTCGCTGTTTATGGTGTGAGCATGGTATGGGATGAGCTTCCATGTAGATTACACACCAAAAATTCCCGGAAAGCAGCCGTGCTTGTCGAAATGATTCCGATAGAATGCAAGGCAGGCAATCAAACCAATAGCCTGAAGTGTCTTACCAATACCCACACCATCCATGACAAGAACAGGCTGTCCATCAAAAGCCCGTTGAAGCATGCGGAGAATTCCTACCAACTGATGCCACCGGGGCATCAGTCGTTCCCGCCCACTGTCCCCTGTGCTGAGCCATTTCTCCCCTTCACTGGTCCATGGCTCAATCATGGCATCGGGGTCGGTCCACTCCTGAAAAAACGGTAAGGCTTTGGCCTGAAATCCGAGTTGGTCCCATAATTGATCCTCCGACAGTGCGCGTAAATCCTCGACACCCTCACGCCAATCTGACAAATCGACTCCAGGACCCTCCGGAACTTCCACGATATCGAGGCCCTCTGGGGATAATGTCTCCAGTGCGGACTGGATCGCCTGGTCGATTTCGCGCACTCGATCTTCCTTAGCCAAGTTGGCCAACGCATCTCGAAGGGCCTTTGGGAGTTCTCCTCGTCAAGTGGTAAGCTTGCGCGACCATGATGAGCTTGATACTCACTGTCAATGGATGCACGCTGACTTTCGTCTTGCCGTGCTGCTGCCAACATTGCTTCCAACTCACGTTTGCGTTGTTCCAATTCGCCGATGGATGTGGCATCCTTGTAGAGGGCCAAGACTGTCATTACCCGCTGCAAGAGGGACAGATACTTTTTGAGACTTGCAACGGTCGGAGTTGCGTCATCATTTGAAAAGGCTACATGATTGATGTGAGCTAAAAGTCTAATACTCATAATGCCAGATACTTACCTTTCCATTGTTCTTCCAAAGAGGCCTTGTCATTGGCCAGCTTCTTGACTTCCTTAGAAGTATTGCGGCGGTATCTGTTCCAAGTATTGGTGACGACCACTTCGAGGAATCGGCGGATGGGAGGTTTGATAATACCACTCATGTTCATAAAAGCCGTGGAACCAAATAAACAAGTGGCCAATGCGGGGAGTACCTTTGATGCAAGCATAAAATCGTCGGCGTGAGGTAACTGTAGGATAGTGAGTGCATTGGAATTGGCATGTGCTTAGATAGAGACTCACCTGCTGCGTATTCATTTCGCCCATTGCGTCATAAGGCGAACACCCGCAGTCCTTGAAAGTCTGATCAATAATCTTTGGCACTTTCCAAATGCGCGTCCAGTGGGAATCGACGAATTCGCCCCATGCCCTGCGTCCTGCTTGCTGGTTATCACCGTGTCCGCGTTTGGTGAGTTTGATGTGTTCGTCGACTGACGCACAGTGGCGGAGTGCATCCACATACGCTTTCACCGATTGTGCACTTTGCGTGGTCCAGGATGGAAAGTTGGGTGCAGGGTCGTTGGGGGATGCGTCAGGTGCGGTATGCCAGGGAACACCAGCAACTTGAGTGATTGTTTGCCAAGGGGAAGCAGTCCATGGAAGGCCTTCCGTGTTGCCTAGAATAAGCAACGCCCCAGAAATACTGAGGGTAGGCATTACAACTGCGCAGATTAGAACAAAGCACAGAGGGTTTTTCGAATGAGTTTAGAGGATGATGGGGGGAAAGTCGCTAAATCTAAGAAGAATCTAAGAATCTAAGAAGAACCGCACAACGCCTCAGTGAGGCCTGAGTACCTTCGGTTCAAGCACGTGGGCTTCCTTTTTTGGTCGTCAAAACCACATGGCGTCGCACTGTACAACAAGCAGCCCAACTCCCCTCCCTCATCTTGCTCCCCATTGTACCACATCATCTGTAGTCCGTATGATTGAATTTGATTTGATTGGGTGAGAGAACTGATGCTGTGAAAATCCTGTTTCCTATCACCAAACCTCACACATTCACATCCACTTTTGATCGAATGACGGCTCTAACAAAACGCTGCAGACAATTCTGATTCATTGCTTGAAGCTTGACTTATTACATACACCCACGGTGACCATATCAAGCCTGTGGCCATGCTAGCTTCAACACTGTGTCCTTACTACATCCCGATCTGATCATCCCGTCGCAGCTATGGCATTTCCTCGAAGATGCCTTCTTGTCCACCGACATGAGCAGAACACCCAACCTATCACGGACTTACCCAGTGCGATCCGCTTGTGCACAGAGTGCAGCCCCTTCGGGGGTTCCACACACAAAGATAATTATGGTAATGAGCGGGAGATGTGAAGAACGGGACAGTCAGAGAGGATGGTTGAGTCCATGGTACCTAAAGTGGGAGCTGATGGACAATGTCACCATACTACATTTGTACTACATGGATTAGTACGGGTACTCAAAAGACAAACTTTATTAGAAGAGTACCCAAATCATTGGTTTATAGCAATACCGAGTAGTCAGGACCATGAGTTGGAATCTAATCGAGATCATGGCATAAGCACTCAGCAGAGCTCAGCAGGCTCATAGCATAAATAATGACGTTCAGCATAAGTACACACCTGTTCGACACGGTCATCCACGTCTTGATCGTGCTCTTGCAGTTGGCTCATATGCATTCCCAGTCCCAATTACCCCAGAGGTCTGCATCCGTGTATTGGGTTTCGGCGCCCGGGCAAGACGGGTGCTGGACATCTTGGTATAAAGTTCCTTGAAAGCGTCTCCGCCTCCTTCTTCCAGAACAGAGGAACTGTCCTCCGCACCCACATCTGCCACTTGCCTGCGTTCCTCAGATCGACGAACCCCCTGTGCCATTGCAGCCTCCCTTAGCACCTGATGTGTTTCTTGATCATCCTCATCCAACAACGTCTCCTCCACATCCACCTCAATATCCTGGAATGGCGGTAACACGCTCTCATCGTCCTCCCCGCTGAATAAACCACTAGACACATCGCTCGCATTGTCCTCCAACAAATCCTCCACAACTCTTTCATCTTCGTGCATCTGTCGGATAACAAGGGTGGCACGTTTATTCGTTGATAGCTGTCCTGGTCTTGGTGCCAGTTCTGGATCCGGCTGCACGTCCAGCTCCAGTTCCGCAGACGGTACTGGTTCTATGCCCTCGTTGACAGCACCCTGCCAGTCTTCGGCCTCAGGTATACCACCCAACTCCCCTCTTTCTCTGCGCTTCTCACTTCCTTTTGTGTTTGCTTTCCGGCCTTTATCCCTAGCAATGTTCTGGGCAGACACCTTTGTTACCGGTCGAGGGTCCACGGACCTCGATCTGGTGCGTGTATTCCGAAACGGTGCATCTTCCACCTGCTTGATACCTCTCTCCGTATCTGGTCATTCACGGCGGGACTTGCCACGTTTCGATGCTTGATCTGTATTAGCGGAAGCAGCGGTAGGATCATTCGTAGGAGCACTGGTGGCAGCGGTGGAAGGGACCGCTTCCTGCACTGCGTGGACCGTTTCTCCAGACGAGGGTGGCCCCTCCATCGTGTTCCTTTTCCTGCTCGCACTAGTATGCATCCTATCGTGCGATGGACGTGACATCGGTGTGGGTGTTCTGCCCAATGTACGTTGCGTTATCTCGGGACCATCATCCGGATCTATAATCAAAATTGGAGGGGTCACAGGCCGTGGCGAAGAATGCTCTTCCGCACTGTGTCATACCAACACAATGTAAACTGAGAAAGCATCTGTGATCGTTCATTTAGGCAGTAAAGCTGCTCTCCTCAACGAGTTATACCAAGCCCTGAAGATTGACGATGCACAAATGAAATCTGCTAAAGTAAGCCACAACGAGGACCAGCCGATTGGTTGTGCTTATGGACTAAACTATGTTGTAGAAACTTCTAAAAGACCTGGTTCCAAATTACCTCGACGTGCGCAAAAAGTTTCGCGATCAGGATCGGATGAATGTGGAAAGTCTCAAAAGGGAGGTAAGTTAGGGAGCCGTTGTTTGTGTTGCGTTTATAGCTTTGGGCTTAAACTCCATCACTAGCTACAACTGAGGATGCCGTTCCTCAACCGCTATGAGGACGGATGGGGAGCAGAAGTTCTTATCAGGCGGGTGATTTCAAACAGACATGTTCATTTTTTTAATGCTTTGGTAAGCCATTACAATTACCTGCTTCCACCGTGACTCTTTGAAACTGACGTTTGAGTGTGCTGCAGGTGAATGTACCGCGTAGAAGCCATCCCCGGACCTTTGCCACACCACCCACACTTGCATCTTCATCTTCATCTACACCTGCACCTGCACCTGCACCTGCACCTGCACCCGCACCCGCACCGACTTCGCTGGTAGAATTCCTAAAATCAGTAGAACCCAAGTCCACCCACCTATTATTCCTTTTCGCACGCAATGGGCTCTCCGATGGCGGGTTCGCGGATTTCATTGCATTACCTCCTGATGACAGGAAGGCGTTCATACGTACAGTCTTACACAATGGTCAAGTATCAGACAAATATATTCGGGGTGTTCTGGCCGCAGTCGAAATGTTATCGTGTTAACTCATTTGTACTAGTAGCTATGGTAACACAAGAACCATACTCGTGTCAATAGCAGCATCATTTTGTCCTAGAACGCGCGCGGACTCATCACCTGTCCACCTTTCAAACCTCATATCAACCACTGGCACTGGGTCACCATCAGTGTCAGTGGAGACGCTAGACGGATCATCAGCGGCGGGTGGTGCCTTACGATGGTCCACGACTTTCACGCGCGGGACTCTGACCAGCCCACATTCGATCGGGATAAGATTCCAGACAATCGTTTCTTCTGCATCGGGCAGTATGATCGGCAAACGCCCACTGCGCAGTCCAGCGACGACAAATGCATCCAGGGGGTTCGGATCCAGCGCGACTGTTACGATAGCAGATCTAGTGGTATTGCGATTTCGAACAGTGAGCTGCATTTGGATAGGGGCATGTAGTTTTGCAGTGGATGGAATATTCATGAGTGCGACGAGGCCGTCCTGTGGGGGACATAATAAGGGCAGCGAGAGGCGAGTCCTTGCAGAAGAGCCATATTGTCCAGGAGAAATCATCCTGACATAAACGCGCATTGAGTCGGTCATCATGTGTCTAATAAGAAGACCAGACCTTCGCCAAGCCACAACATACTCTCCAGGCCCTGGAATCGCTTCACCTTCGCGAGAGGCCAATGACACGGAGCATATATCACAGAATTGATCGCCTGTGAGATATTCTGTGCACATCCTCAATCTACGGGGCCAGTTCATGTACAAAAATCCAGCAATTCCGCTTACCAGCAGGGAAGATGTCATTATTAATTTCCTCATTGGAACTTTGTATAATTTTCGCTTGGTCATTGTCCTGTCCGAGAATACTCAGTACATCGCTACAAGCAGAGAGGACAGCGTTACCTGTCGCATCAACTTTACAACCTGAATCTCGACGCCGCATGCCGCTGAGCATTCAATCGTAGTTGTGATAACAGCTTCTCCACCGTGCCAAGACTCGTTTTCGATTGCAGACAAGTCCGCAAGCGGCGGTGCGGGGTACAAAGGCCTGAAATATTCGACATTCTGCGTGACCGAGAACGCAGTAGCCGTGGGGATGACGAGTGTTTGAAGGATCTCGCTCGTGTCATTGACGGCGGGTGTGGAAACGCCGCTCGAGGTATGCGATTCCGACGGACTGCATCTAGTGAGTTGGTTGGACGGAATATTCGATTGGACAGATATATCAATCGTCCGGTCTCCCGCGGAACCCGCACTAACGAGAATAAGTGTCTTGACTATAGAAACACCGGGCGCGATGATACCACACTGGATACCCTTGATGAGCCCAGAAGATTGTTGATTATTATACATGATGCATTGAACTGTATTTAGAAAAGGTCAGTCTACTCCTGGTTTCGGCTGAGATTGGTAGATGCCAAACCTGCTTTGTCAATTTCTACTGGTTGCAATAAAACGTCTACAACAACTTCCAAAGAACGATCATCATTGTTAGTGATCTCGATAGTGATGGGATACTCTTCGTCGAGTAGGGCTGGCGCTTGGTGCGAGAATGAGACATTGAGTAAATGCGGGCGATGTCGGAAGCTGGATGAGCTACTGATGGGCGGAGATAGGTGGACACGGTAGAATAAAAACCTACACGACTTTGCTGTGGTCGTCCCTTGAAACTGGAATGAACCGCACTGGGTTTATTGAACTGAGCCAACGAGACGGAAGGATAGCTCCTTCTCTCGTAGCACAGGGCTCATGGTTGATCCTAATAGTCCAACCACCCTCCTTCAATGTAGTTTCAAGGCTCGAAATCTAGCGCCTCGGACAATCAGAATAAAGTCCACGTTGGGACAGAGGTCCAGCGCACACTCAACTGCTTGGGACTCAAGGATGGCATAGTCCCAGATATAATCATCGTATCCCCTGGCCGCCATCGCAGGTTGGCTACAACTTCGAGTGGCGTCCCAGTCACACCCACTGGCTGCACTTGACCGACCCGAACCAAACGTACCGGTTCCGATGATTCTGAAGCGGAATGATGAAGGGTAACAGGCAAATAATCATCTGAAAATTCTGTCGTGACAGATTCAACTGGCAAGTTGGAGATGTTGCTGCTTGGTGGCATAATGAGAGAAAACTGGAATGTGGCGTCTGCGCCAACCTTGACCGTGGGTCTCCAGAAGATCAACGGCGTATTCCCTAGGTACAGAATCAGTGAAGGTAGGAAGAGTACATGTGGTGGTCCTACATATTGGCCCGCAATCTCTAAGATCTACTAGAAGCTCCGCGTCAGCGGATAATGGAACCGAACTCTGAGGCGAAGTATCAGCAAAATGCATCAAAAATGTGGACTGACGCACCCTCAAAACTGCCAACAAGTCATCTTGCAAACTCCCTAGCTCGTTTGCGTCACCTGTTGTAGAACATCAACAAGAAGGGAGAAACATTAACGGATATCAACCCGTACCATAAGCAATCATCTCCACTAACAGCTTCACCGTAAGTTCGACGTCCCCCAACTTCTGGGCGCATGCATACCAGGCAGTAAACAAAGGACGCAGCATTACGTTCCACTTCTCCTGCCGATAAGTCTTCGCAATGCGCCCAAAGAACCTGAGCGGCGGTAGTGAGAATGCTTGTGAAGAGGAGTCCATAAGTACGCATGCCGAACAGCCATGTCGAACTTGCTCGATTCATAGTAGGTGTGGGCAATGCGATAGGCAATCCAAAGTGCCAGACGACCTTGACTTGTAGTGGGGCTGTATTGTTTGAACAGTTCATATGATTTTGTATACAACTAAAAAGAAGAAAAAAAGATGTTTGTACCACGTCTCTGAAGAAAAAATGGGTAACGCATCTCGAGTATCAGCGTTAAATGGTCGACCTTCTTCTCGTTGACAAACCCCGGTGCAGAGCTCGGGCTCTGAGAGGTACCCTGCGAGATCTCGATACACATGAGCCCCCCGCGAAGTGTTTTTTCAATGGACAAACCTCGCTTGCCAAAAACCTTTCCCGCCGCGCCTCCATACATCGAGCAGCCATGTAGTAATAATGGCCGGGATGCTGTAGTGCGTGGCTTGGGTTCATCCTCATCATCCGGACAGCATCTAGCTCGAGTGGCGCGCCACTAGGTCCTAATGTGACTGCTGCCACGGACGCTGCTGTTTGTAACGGGAAAGTCAGGGTTGAACGCACACGATCACGTGATGCTCGCGTCAATGCAAAGAGCCGGAGTGCAGACTGGGAAAAAGCAAGCAGGAAATAAAGCGCGTCGAAAGGATGATAAATGGCACCCCCATATATCAGCCCCTGGACGCACCTTATTCCAATGAATACTCCACTTGGCTTGCATCTTGTCACTACTTGCGATCTGTACGTCTTCACGCGTGCCTTGTAGGTTGTTATGTAGTCCAACTCCATTCATCCTCACCTCTCTGTAACATCGCTGGTTCTCCGTCACGTTACTTCGTCATGTTCTCGCGGCATCGCTTCGGTCCTCTGGAGCCGGGTGTCGTGGTGCCAATCCCTACCACCAGCCGGTGGACTGTCGGAGGGAGTGTCGTCGCGCCACTGCCAGAGGAGTTGAAGGTGTCAGCCACTTGGATCGTCCGTGGCGAGATCGCGCATCGCGGTGGGCTGGAAGCGCGTCGGTGGATGGCAGGATCTTGTGGCATAACAAGCGCGTCGTGGCCAGCTCCGGAGCACGCAGGAGCGGCGAGTAAGGCGTGTGGCCCAGCGGAACAGTGTGGATGGTAGAGAGAGGGAAGAAACAACGATGGGAGGGTTATTCTGCATTTCCTCTCTTATAAATACTTCCACGGAAGTGGCTAACACTGAATACAAAGCTGTGGGTTGGCGGGCAACGGGGGTCAAAGCACAGAATTTGTCCAAAAGTAACATATACTCGCCGCGGGGGCCAATCAAAATTTACCCGATCGCGTTTTCTACATTTACGGAAATGCGATATCCTTGGGTCTAGATAACTCACCAAGTTTGCTGAACTCGACACACGCGAGAAGAAAAGCTTAGTAGACAACGAAAGCAACAACTGCCACAATCAGCACATCAAGGATGCGTCCTCACGTAGTAGTAGAGTGAGGCGCGAATGAAGAAACGTACTCTTGCATGCCAAAAGCATAGTCGCTGAATAGACCGTCGTCCTGAATCTCCATCTCCACCTCAGGTGCTGTCTCCTTTTCCTGCTAACGAGAAATATGTGCACGTTTTGCATTAGCTGGCGATAAAGGGCTGCGACTGTGTAGAGTGGTAGAGGCATGACTGCGTTTTTGATTTCCGGAGGTGTCGTGCGTCTTGGATGGGGGTATGCGGCCGTTACTCTTGTTCCTCTGTGCGCTTGAGGCGTTTTGGCTGTATTTGTGTATGGAAATTTCCCAATTCTCTTCTGCCCCACGTTCTTCCCCGCTCTCCTCTTCTTCCCATCGTTTTTCTCCCACTTTTTTGCGCTTCCTCCACCCCCTCCACTGCTTCTTCTCCTCCGTCTCCTCCCTGCTCCTGCTCCTGCTTCTCCCTGCTCCTGTTTCTCACAGCCTTATATTGCCTAGGACGATTGTCGCCCCCTCGCCCCGTCACTCCTGTATGGTAGTAGCCCAGCTGCAATTCGCGCGATGCTCCCGCCGAACATTGCACAGTTGTTTTTGTATTGCCCGTGCCTAGGGACTAGCACGGGTAGGGGTTGCCCGGGTACCCGCCCGGGTTACCACCCATGGGTACAGCGTGGGTCGGGTGCTGTGGGTAATGGGTCGGCGGGTGTTTTCACCCGGGCGGGTACGGGCAGGGGGTCGACTTACCCGTAGTGTCCACGGGTCACCCGTGGGTTTCTGTGCTACCATTTACTACTAGGACTAGTGCATATCGGATCTTGTTTCTCACTCAATGGCATACTAGGATATAGTCTCGCAGCTGTGCTGCCTCCATTTTGTGGATGTAGTGCAGATTCAGCAACTCTCTGACCCCAGCACAACTTCTTTAGTAAGAAGTTTGGAGATTCGCCGCATCAGAAAATACCAGTTGTAGTCGCACCCATGCAAGGGGGGAATCCTGGCGCCTCTGCAAGCTTCTGGTTCAATCACCCACAATCGCTCGGGATACACGGACTGAAGAATGTACAAACGTTCAAATCTGGGGCGAAAGTAACGAGATTAGTTATTTTCACAGTTGTACTACTGCTGATTAGTATAAAATTTGACACAGGAATCACGGAAGCGTTGGAATTCTAAGGTGTATGACCATTACCAGGTCACCCGCATCCATCAGCCTCACAAAAATGGGCACTTGGACTTCCTTGAGTTTCGTTTCACCTGCGTTGTTGATCCTCATGGTCACCATAGGTCCCATACCAGAAGGTGGCTGCAAACAGCCTGACAGGGGATAACGAGTGTAACCAATACCATGGTGTTACTTCGGGTGACCCAAGCACAGCTACTGCACAGCGAACGATTGAGAAGTCTGTTTCCAAGTATACACCTGAAAAGCACTGTGCAGTAAGGTTGTGACTAACTTCCACACAGCAAAAGTGTTCTGTACTCGATGACGACTCTGACAGCAAACAGCCCAGTGTGGTACCTGACTCAATAGAAGCTTATTAGGCACGCAGGAGGTAGGACGAGAAAATTCGGGCTTCGGCTGACTATTCTGCGGTATTCTACTCAGTTCACATAATCTCAGGACGATATATTCGCGATGGCACCCGCGATCCACCATCCATGTTTGGCATTGACTTGCCGCTGGAGCCAGCCTCAACAAAGTCAAAGTCGCAGTAAAGGTCCTGAAATACTGGGAAAGCGGCTGCCGCACAATTCGGCCTTGACTTGCTCAAATGGCGCAGGGTTCTGTTGGCACCAGGTTTGACCATTTTGCACTACTGTTCGCTCCGATGACTTATGTCAACACTTTTATTAACGCAGAACCTGCGTTTTCGGGCGGTCGTCTCCAGGTGAACCATTTCCAACACCAGATGAGCTCGCAGAGCTTCAAAGTATAGGTTGCTGTGGGATTTTGGCACGAGACACGATTATTGTCTAACATGAGCTCTGCTGCAACAATCACCACAAACAAGATGTGCAAAGGGAAGAATCAGATGGAGCCTGTCACTGAGACTGGGGATGACTACCACGACTAATGTATTACACTATCTTGTACTCCATGAAAAGTACTTCATTTGGTCACAACCCATAACAACCCGTGGGTTGACCCGGGCACCTGTGGAACTACCCACGGGTCAACCCATACCCGTGCACCTTAACCCGGGTCGGGTATGGACAACGGCTTGTCCTCTCATGAACCCGCGGGTTTGACCCGGGTATTGCCCGGGCACACCCATGCTAGTCCCTACCCGTGCCACGAGTGTCAGGTATGGCGGCCTGCCCATTCAAATCCGGGATCATCTGCCTGTTCGTGTGTGCGTGCGCCAACAGCAAACAGCGTGCAAATCCGGTGGTGAGACGGGGAGTAAGGTCAGAACAGAGCACGGAAATGGGAGAGGGGAAGGATGTACGGGCCTCTCAAGCTCCTGGTAGTACTTATTACCCATCCGGCGGCCGCTTTCCGCGCCCGGGAATATAGTAGCCATATGGTATGCTAAATCTGCGCCATACTCGGGCGCGAAATCGCCGCGTCTGTGCGCGACGCGCGCCACATTATCACGGTCAGACCCAGGAAAAAAGAACAGAAGGACATACCCGCCTGTACCAATCATGCCTTCTCCCCGGCATACCCTGCATCACGGGCTTCTTATGCTTGTATGCACCGTTCCACACACACCGTTTCACAAACCCGGCTTGTATCTTGGGCTTGTATCGGCCGGGGTTAGACCAGTAGCGACTGCTAATGGGGCCGGTGTCCGCTGCCCCGCCTACGGGGACGGCCGTCTGTGATCTCTGTTAGTGCGTTAATGCAGAGTGTGCTGGGGGGGGGGGGGAGCGGCCCGCGTGGATTGGCCGCTGTGATTCTTCTGGTACCTTCTCCTTGACACCCGGGCGGAATAAGAACCGCACGGGATCGCCATCTTTAATGGTGGTGCTGTTGCCGCTAGGGACACCGCGTCACAAAATCGGCCGGGGTTTGGGGTGCCGGGGATATAGCCTGTGGCAGTGGCTCACTTGAATCTGGTAAACAGGAGCAGTCCGGCCCACAGGCAGAATTAAGTGTGGCTTTTGGGGGGTTCGAACTACAGTCTTCGCAGTCACATGGGGCAAATCGTGCACGCAGGCGCAGCACGAGGCATACAGGTTACCGCTAGACTATAATGACAATACAAGTAATCGCACCATACACAAATATGGCACAAATATGGTCCACCCGGGAAACCCCACAAAAAAATTTCACCAGCCTTCACCCTGCCTGTGCCCACCGCACCAATCTCACCACAATGCCTAAGGCAGGAAAACGAGACAGCATAGCGGCCTGTAAGTAGTATTGCCCTGTACCCTGTGTCACTGGCGCATGTTTGCTGCAGTTTTCATGCTGCTTGCTACTGACAAGGTATTTATGACTGCACTGCAGGAGAATACACTTTCTGCCCAGGACAATGGGTGCATTGCACATGCTGCAGAGAAAGCACAGCTTACTAGTACCAGAGATTTGACTGTAAGTGGTTACACCCTGGGCAGTACTACATCTTCCCACCATTATGGCGATTAGCTACAGGATTTCTGGTGCAACTTTGGGCGGCACTCTGACCTTGCACCCCCAGCACTAGCTAGTGCTGCAGCTGCATATAAAAAGCAGAAAAAGGGCCAGGCATATGCTGTGCGTGGTGCAAAGCGAGCACTAGTGCGTAACTTTCCTTAGTATTTGCTAACTATATCCTATAATACACTGTTAGGCCGATGACCTTGGACTTAAGACCACTGCCCTGCCCTATGCTGAGCTTCAACAGATCGTCCCTAACCTGGAGGTTATTGTCCGCAGCCGGCAGGAGAATTGTAGTGTCCCATTCAAAATGGGGACTATTCTCGTCGATGTAGGAAATGAAGACTTGTGTGCTGGGCATATCCCTGGATCCTATGTTGCTGTCCCACCCCCTAGTGGTGACTGGTATGCAGTTACTCTGGACAAAAGTGTTATATTTGTCAGTGAACAAGGTGGGTTCCATATATTATATTTAATATTATATGTCCTGGTATAGTCTTTTCATAGGAGAAGTTGAGCTTGCAGTTATACGGAACTGTGCTGCTGCACGCCCTGACATTCTGGAGTATGTCAACAATATTATTGCAGAGGCTGTCAGTGACCGGAAGGGTGTTCGTGTAAGTTGCACCTATTATATTTTATATGCTATTTAGCTCATTCCTGCAAGCCCAGCCATGGTGGTGAGCTCATCCAGTATGGATGGAATGCTGGACCCCGCCATTTACGTGTTTTTGGCTTGGTCAACAATATAATTCGCAAGAAGCTTATGGCAGGTGATGTTCGCCAGCAGAAGGATGGAGCTATCTTGGGTATCCTCGCTCTCACCTGGAATCTTCTTATTAAAACACTTCCGGAGGAAGTTATAGTACCTGTCAAGGCAGCTATTGCAGCTGCAGGGCTACCACCCATGGCATCTAGGGACGATGTTAAAGGTAAGCTGTATTCAAAATATTGCAAAGCTTACCCTGTACCTTATTTTAGAACAAGGCTACTACTTAGATCTTCCTGAAATTGGCTGCTTGAACTTTGGGACTGCTGATCGGGCACCAGCTGAGGCATATATGTCACAAAATTATACTGCGTATGTGGCTTTTTTATTCCCCAGAAAGCTTTTTCACTGTATAGTGGGTAGTCCAATCCACCAGGATGCATTGTATGCTCCCTATGCATTGAACTGGGTCACTGAACATAGAATCTATGATCACAAGCTTGCCAAAATTGGGAACAAACACTCATCAGGGGGTAATTATGTGGATGCTTCTCTTAGAGTTGTTGTTCACTGTGCACCTGATACTGCCATGGTACTAGTACTATTTCTGGCTCTGGTGCTGTAGCATTCTAACATTTACTTTTAGTGTCTGCGTCCTGAATTCAAGCATGGAACAACCCTAGCACGGCCAGGTGTCTGGCGTCAGGGAACAGCCATTAATTTCTCCACCCATATCAAAACAGCTTATGATGCTGCTGTTAAGGCTGGGGGCATAAAATTGATGCATGACACATCGTAATTGGACCTTGGAAGTAGTATCTAGGCTTCCACATAGATATTGACTATACATAGTAAACAGTTACAGTGCAACAAAAGCTTGTACAGCAGAGTACCGGGCGGAAGACGGACAAATCTTCAAAGCCAAAAATGAGCCAAGAGCGAGAACGGCATAAAGCCGAGGGTCTCTGCTTTGCATGCCGCAAGTCTGGACACTTCTCGCGGAACTGTCTCGAAAGGAACAAGGTCCCATCGACATCGAACAAGCCACCCAGTGTTGCAAGTTTCGGGACCGATGCCGACTTCGGAGACGTCGAGAACCAGCGTGAATTGTCAGCACGCTCGCGGGAGTGTGGACTCACGGTCAACAATATAAACATTCCTTGCGAAAGGGTGCATAGGCACTGTCAGCAAATGGGAAGATACCTAGAACATGTGCATAAAATAGAGCAGTGACTTACGGGGATTCTAGAAGCCCCACATTGCCACCATCAACGTTGATGGGAAGTAATCATTTCCACTTGAAGGAAATGAAGCCCGGGATCAAATCTCAAGGGCGCCATCAATATGGTGTAGATCAGCGATATAAATAGCAGAACGGGTAGCTAAATTTCAGTGTAAGTTTGGCACGCAAACGATAGAATAAAGAATAACTCTGCCTCAGAAAGTCAATAAACGACATATCTGCTAAGTATACTCTTGGTTATTTGGGCCCATAACGTAAGAGTGGCCATGAAGGTGCGGCGGTAAAGTGAGGATATGGCAATCTATCGAGATATTCTATTCCGTCTGCTGGAGCCTGAATAGAGGCGAGAACCGTCGCATGCTGGTGCATCGTGAACAGGATGAGAAAGGGATCACTCATATCGCCACCAACGGGCGCTCACCTGCCATTGCCAAAGTCCTAGGTCTCAACGCGGATCTTTGAAGTTGGGAGAAATGAGATGGGGGCAGGATATTTGAACGAAGCCGAAGCCGAAACCACCCTAGAGAGTATATCGAGGGACGCTGCGGGTGGAGTCAAGCGTCAGCGTCAGGATGAGCAAAGGGGGTACACTGCTCGCAGGGAGAAGGGAGGAGGTTATCGGAGCGGACGAGGACCGCTCACTGAACGACCCACCAACACACCTTACGACAGCGGCCGTTCCAATAGCAAACATCGAGGGACCAAGAGACCACGCACCTCTGATATTGATGATCCACGCTTCTCAGCGTCCGTCAATCCCGCCAAGTACAAACCAATTGGACCGTAGAGCCGAATCTGTCCAGGGCAAGGGCACAGATCTATATGGAGACGAGGATTGTACTCACGAAAAGGGGAGAAAAATCCCTATTAACCAAAAGGAGGCAGTCGAGGAAAGGCCAGCTGCAGACAAACCTGTTGAGGACAAAGACAAAGGCAAGGCTGTCGACCGTGCATTGGAGGTCTCACCGATGGCCCATTCAGCAACGACGTAGGGTAGCAGGGAAGAGACGCGTGACGGGTGAGGAAGGGGAGGGAGCAGATGGACGGTGAACGTCACTGGCAGGCACAATATTTGCAGCAGCATATGCCTAAGAATTAGTCTCCGGTGGAACGCCATGAGTAATACTCAATGTAGCGAACCTTCGGGTTGGCTTGGTAGGCGATGCTTTTTCACAATCATACCGGCACACTTGTCTGCAACAGCATAAACAAGAGCCTGAAGATGCGCTCCGGGGACAGATGAAAAGATGCTGGCATCGGCTATTCGTAAGTTGACAATGCCATGAACAATCAATTGATCACTCGCTACTCCTGGGTGGAGGTCGTCGAGGGGAGCCATACGACGCGTGCTAGAGTAGTGGAACATTGTTTCCGCCTTGTCTCGAATGAAGGAGTCGAGACATGCATCTTCAAGTGAGGCTGGGGCACAGGTTTCCTTGATAGGGTATCCTGCATCGTGCATATTCTTGGCGATTTCGACGGTCAGTTGCAAGGCGGCACGAAGAGCTACCTTATCTTCCGATGTACTCAAATAATTTAGTTTGCATTGTGGTGCATCCATTGGATCGAGAGAGCGAAGAACAAGACAGCCGCATGACGTCGATTTGAGTAAAGCAGCATTGAGGCCGACAAATCCTTGTGACCTATCTGCTCCTTTGGCTTGGGGGTCCGAGATGCAGGACTGTTGAGCGACGTGAGAGATCAACCAGAAGACTAACAAATCACAGGTGAACTCACAGCGAGGATTGTGATGTCGGGGATGTTCTCTGGATCGAAGGGGTCCAAACGGTCCTTTGGAATAGGTTTCACTGCACCGTTCTCCCCAACCAAGGAGGAACTACCGAAGACCTCTATTTCTACAAACGTACCCAAGAACCAGCCAGTCCCATAGCGAAGATAATTGTACAACTCTCGCACCAGGACTGCCGGGCGGACAAACATAGCCCACATAGAGTCCGAGACCACTGGTCATGGAATCCCTCGACCTGGGGTAGGCTTGGATCGTTGAAAGTGCGGTATATAACAGAAGATGTGGGGGTGAACGGGAGCGCGCTTTGGTAGACAAGAAGTGGGTGTTGTTCAAACACATGCACATATGCCTGACAGAACCCATCAGCTTCACTGACAAATGAACGCAATGATTCATCACTAGAGTAATTAGCCTGTCAGGAAACCTGTCAGTACAAGGATGAGGTAAAATAAAATGATACGGCGCACTGACGTCGACCCAGTCCTTTAGTCAATCCATCAATGTAATTGTCTGCCTTGGTTGTCTCAGCCTTCACCACCATAGCTTCGACCCAATGCAAAAAGTGCAAGCGCAAGAAACTACCGATCTCGTAGCTTCAGGAAGAATTGGAGCTTCAAAAGACATCGACAGATCCAGTTTGCAGATATTCTTCCGTAGTTCTTCTCCTAGTCGAGCGATGCATTGGTGGGCGAGGCGAAGGTGGTGGAATGGCTTATCGATGTACCAAGCATCGCGTCCACATCGGCTATGGTCCGTGATGAAATCCGCAAGTGAAGGATGCATCACTCGAATAGGTTTATCAGCCGCCCATTGCAACACGCAACCTAAATGCCGGATAGTGTGCAGACTTGGTCGTTTCTTCCTACCGTGTGCGAAGTCTGCATTGAGGAGGTCAATTGTTTTGGCCGTCAAAGGGCTCCCAGCTACGAGCACAATACCCAAGATTTCCCGGAAATCGACAGAAAATGCAGTGTCGTCCCACTTCCCTGCGGATTCAAGCGCGATAATGTAAATGCTATCCAGCGCGGACCCAGAATCTCCATGCACTTCTGACTGCAGGAGTTGAGCAAGGCGCTCCTCCGGATCTTGCCCGCTTTCCATGTACCTGCACGCGGTCGCTGCCCAAACAAACAACCCGGATGCGCGTAAGGTCAGTGCTTCCACTCTGGATGCACCTGGCCAGTCTGAAGGCAGGCCAAGGTCCTCATTCTGAGCACGAATGGTTACCATCCGGTGGTGTATGTATATCCTGACGTCATCCGTGTTGGCTGAAGATGCGATGTCGAGCTCGCAACCGGGGATGTGAGTGTGCGCGGTAAAGACGCTATGTATATCCTTTTCTGCACGACCCGTGACAAAGATGCGTAACGTGGGTGGCAGGCACTGGGTGCTCTCAGCAGCGATGACACGTAAAAGCTCGTCCCGCGTACTTGTGCGCCCACACTCGCTAAGCGCATCAATGACAATGAGGATAGCTCCACGTCGGAAATTCTGTAATGATACAAGTGGATCGACGGGTAGTTTTTGAAATTGCCAATGTAGAGGTGCTTGCTTGATGCTCGGTATCTCTTCAAGGACTCGAGAGATTTCAGCGCATATGCGGGGATCAAACTCGCCAGGTTGATATGCGACCGTTCGAATGAGGAGCGCTGGATCGCTCCGAGCCTCCGCACTGCGTGTAAAGAAGACAAATGCGCCAAGGTGGCGTTGCTCCCGGAACAAGTTTGCGACAGACGTTGCAACAGAGCTCTTTCCCGCACCAGGAAATCCATGTAACCAAAAAATGCTTTGCTTGGGGTTGGGAGTAGAGGCCCAATGGTGAATATCACCTATGAGCTTTAGGCGTGTGTTTGGCAGACACTCAGAACGTAATGGGTCATCCATTTCTGCGGGATTGAGCTTCATCAAATTCTGAGCATTGACTAGCCCATAAAATCAGTGAACAGCAGCAGACAGGAAATTGAAATGCTCACCAATGCTCTTCACAGTCCCGTCAATTCGGAAACTAACAATACTTGTCTGTACTGCGACGCTAGAGGCCAAGGCCTCTTCGAGGGCTACGAAACTCTGCGTAAACCCATCGATTTGACGAGTCATCGATGCCGTGAACATCACCCTTTCTGTTACATACAACGATCAACAACATGAGGAGAATCTGGCTTAATACCTTACCGCCAAATCCAGAACCATTGCATTCACGGATGAACATGGTGCATTCGACGGTCTGGGTGGGCAATTTTCGAATGGTTTCCTCGATGGCCGGAATCATTTCTGGAAGCGATTTGATATCATTAGCGAATGAATACGCGTCGTGCATAAGGGAGCGAGGTCGTCAAGTCTGATGTCTTGGTCAATTGACGCTTTGATAATCTAAGTAAAGCATGAGCCGCTACACGATCAGGTGAGCAAGAGCGTACCGTATATAGCGATGTCAAGGCCCTCCATGCAACGAAGGTGTAGGGATGGATCTACATGTACTGAATTGGCGCAATGAGAAATGATGGTAGCAACGACCTACTTGCATAACATCATCACCCAGTTGTATGAACACCTCAAGCTTCGCTATGATTTCCGCGGTGGAATACGAAATAGGACGTCCCCGGCGCACAACCTCATGGTATACCCATCCTTACCAATGTGATGTTTCATCAGCACCATGATGAATCTTATTTGACGGTTTGAGAAGTAAGGATATATCTTGATCCTAGTCTGCAGGCCATAGAGATCAGTACTGATTGAACGAATACACGAGCAGGTGAATAGCGTACTCACCACTAGCCTCCTTTGCCTTGGATAATAGCTCCAACACCGGCATCTCCACAGAAGCTATCGCCTGTGATGATATCATGGTCTTGCATTGCAGCTCGAACTGTAGTAAGCTCTTTGGGCCTTTTGCTGACCTGTCAAACGCACGGACTTGGGGTTACTGCTGTAGGACGGCATTTCTACCATGTCCATATGGAGGAGATAGCAGGTGCTGACATAAGCGCACCTTCTTGACAAGTGTCCACGACAAGCATGAGCCACCTTGTGTCGAAGAGTGAACGCAGAATGGTGGAGAAATACCGGAAGTCACCCCATCTGTCCGCTTTGAAAAGGATGTCTACCCTATGCGTTATAGCTGGGGCTCTCCCAGTTGAATCTGATGCCATAGTCACACAGTACAATACTCCACCCTCATATGTACATTTGACTCCTGGTAAGGTCATGAAAACAGTCATAATGTTCTGTATGACTGATCACTCATCTATCCAGAAAAGTGCGAGGAAATCCTCCAGGATCTTTTGAGCACTGAACAAGAATATTCAGTGGTAAGTTGATGTTATTCTCGGATCTTGAGGTTAGATTGATATTCGAATGCAGTATGAAGGTGTATCCTTCCATGATTACAACTATATTATGGATTGCTTAGAAAGCGAAGAGTATCAGAAAATGTGTAAAAAGTGTGTTACTTATTAGAGCCGCCGCACGCTGCCAGGTGTCTAATGGTCGCATTTCAGCCTCAAGGTGTCCTTCTTGCGACACCTTCAATGCCTGATGGTCTCATCGCCCTCCGCTGCTCACGAATCCATGTTAAGTGCGGTTATGGGCGGTCTTTTGTCCATTCTGGAAAATATCCCAGCCTCCGATGACCTTTTATACTGTCAAGTCTCTCCCAACAGTGGACATGACAGTGAGTCAATATCTGCAATTCCTGACTTATCGATCAAATTGTGGAGTGAGGGTGACGGGGACCCCTGCCGCCTGCCGCCTACCGCGCACAATTTGGCTGGTGGAAAGCGTGTTCAGCCAAAGCGATGCCGATGTCATGGACAAATTACGAGCCTATGCTCATGATGAGCCCAATCTGTTGGTCCTCAGTAAAATCCTCATCAAACAAGCAATGCGGTACAGCAGCCCAGGTTTAAATGAGTCCCTCGTGAGAAGGCTCCGGTTGTCAGCATTGATGTCACGCATCCAGTGGGAACGCGGTCATGAGGATCCCTGGGAATATGCCGAAGTGGTCGTTGATGGCCATACATGGTTCTCCTTGTCATCTGTCGAATTCCATGTATGGGTTCGCAAACTTGGCGCTTCGAAGGTCGATGTAGATTCTTTGGACAGCGATGGCTACACCTTTGGAGTGAGTGTTCATTTCATTTATCAGGGCTCTAACATTGATAACAATAACATTTATTCTCTCTACCAGACACTCTACCCAACTGTTAAGCTCGATGCTGTGGACAGCGTCCTGCGGCGCGGCCTTGAACTCACGAAGGCTACCATGCTCGAACTGAACATTCCAGGTACAGAGGATCTGGAAGACTGGTGGCTGCCCACTCGTGTGGTCAAGCCAGTTCGCTATGCAAATGCGGTCGCGGATGGTGCGTGGCTCATGGCCTACAGACGTTACCGTGCATGGCGCACGGAGCAGGACGAACCGCACCATGCATCGCGTCGCTTAGCCCTTCGGTCGGGTGCGTCCAGTGAAGTAAGTTCTCAATTAAATTCTGTTTAACTGCTTAATCCTATTGAGCAGAATGAACCGCACCGTGTATCGCGTCACTCAGGCCTTCGGCCGGGTGCATCCAGTGAAGTAAGTGTCCAATTAAATTCTGTTTAACTGCCTATTGACTCTATTGCAGCCTCGTATGGAAGGCAATTAGTGTACAAGCTGGACTAAGACTGCAGAATTTGTACTAATTTGTCTATCACACATCACACATCACACAATATTTATTTTGTTCTTGTGACAACTCGAAATGCCGCCTGCGTCGGCAGAACCCTTGCTTGCGAGCCACAAGTGTAAGTTTGTTGCAACAAAAAGCGGTAACTACCATTGTCACCTGTTGCGTCATTCACGGTGAAGCTAATAGTGGTGCTCAGCGGCACTCTGCTGGCGCTATGCAATGGCCATGCACCATGATTTTGCAGTTGGTTTGCAGCATGCTGAATGTGAAATTTGTCATGCCGCCGCTTATTAATAAGCCCAAAGCGCAGCAAAAATTCTAAGTCTAGATTGGCACAACATTGAAAGTAAAAAAGGAAATATAACATCTGATTCTTGATCCCCTACAACCATACTGTGCACCATGCCTCGCCAGTCTTCCTGGAAGGTTTTCTTGGAGAGAATCAACACATTTGCCCTGTTAGTGGCTGAAAGGTGCCTGGAAACTATCAAAAACTACGACCCAGAGGATGTCACATCAGGAAAAAGCCCTAATGCCATAGATGCCATAGATGGAAAGCTATGGAACAATGTTCATAATATAGAAAGGTGGTGGTCTGCACAGGGAAGGTCTAGCCTAAGGAAGGGAAAAGGAGGAGACCTGTAGGTAACCTCAGTATGCTGGCAAGCTACTATATATTAGTATATACCTGTAGGTAACTACAAGGTATCAGTAAGTATGTGTGGTGGTTAGTAGATGGTACTCACCCTCAGTATGCTGGCAAGCTACTGAGGGAACTATAGTAATAGTAACATAATTTATGCAACTATTCCACTATGGATACTATAGATGAATATAGTCGGTATTGTGTACTCTTTATGCAATAATTAACCAATCTACGTCACACAAATGACAATAATTACCATATAGTTTGGTATGCGTACTTGCTAGCCCAGTTATTAAGTAGAAATGAATTACATCGATCCAATACATTTTTTGACATCCATTCTGACCCCCAGGCCTCATTTCTAGAAGCAGTGGGTATCAATTGGCACGCTTGCCTGATTGTCCTCAAGAGACAATAGTTCCGTGGCCCTTTGGTAAGAAAGGGACTCTGTTGTTACAGCCTGATCAAAGCCCGAAACACACTATTCCTCTGGCCTGCCAACAGAAACAGCAAACCATATTTAGGGCCTGATGCAAAGCACGGGACACTGGCACTGCAGCCCTCCTACTCACTCCTATTTGTTGGGTTCTATAATAGAATAGAGAACACTATATCCAGGGCCTCCTGCTCTTATAGATATGGCACCTGGGGCTGTTATGTAATCATGGGACACCATCATATGGGGCTTGACACATTGTGTGACACCAATTTAGCGGCGTGCCTTGGGAACTCCAGGAGGCAGGGCTACTTCTAGCCCCTTGGCCGCAATTGCATGGCTACCCTGCTGCTTTGGCCGCCATGCTAACAGTCCTTCGGCAGCAGTGGCTATCCATTGTTCTCTGGCTGCATTGCTGTGGCATACCTTTCTTTTGCCGTGATACCGCAGCTGTACTTGTCATAGTGGTGGCCACCACTGCTGCCTGGCCATGATTGGTTACGGCCATCACAGCTGCAAACTTGACGACCAGCATAAGGTATCACCTTGCAGCACCCATTGTATTGGAAGATGCGGACGACACCTCCACCCAGACATGTGCTATTCCCATTCATGCCGATGTGTTCCCTGTGTGATTTCTGCCTTATTGTTAACCTGGCCGGGTGTTGCAGCCACACCTCAGATTTTGGCCGGGGACATTATATCACAAGTGTCGCTTTGGCCGATATTTGATTAACCAATTATTGTTGTGATGAACATATACATAGGTATTCATACAATGTTTACCTACGGCGGTGATCCAAAGACTCCTCCCATTTCTGCCACAATGCATTTGGTGCACGGGTTAGCATCTCAATGTCCTCCATCCTTTTTGCACAATGCTGCATCACCTCCATATGATATTTGAGGGCATTGTCCGAGCTCCGCAACATATTGTCGTAGAAGTACCGTGCATTTGACAAGGCCTCGTCCAAGGTATACCCAATGGTGAGTAGAATGGTGACCTTTCTATCAGCAACCTTGGCAAAGCTTTAGTATCTAACACAACATGAATAAGGGAGCATACCAGGTCTGGTGGAAAGAATGCCTCGGCCTCTGATACCATGTCCCGCAGTGGCTGTGTGCTGTACCCTGCTGTACATGGGCCGTGGCCATTTACCCACCACGAGTTTGCCACATGCAGCATACTTGGAACCTGGACTTTGGCAGCCTTCGCATGATAGACATTCAACTGTCGCATTGCCGCATACAGTCTTGCTGGCAGCAGATTTTCTAGTACGACCATTCTGTGCACCCTGCTCGCCATCATTGGCAATATCATCTTCACACCCATAGCCTGGCATGCGGCAAGCACACGTTCTAAATTTGCCTGGGGGCTCATGAGTGTGTTAATCAAATATAATCATTCTCCACTTACCACTTCTGTTTGTACGTTTGCATACCATTCAGCTGTGGCCAGCATCCCCTCGGGCTGTTGTTGAACCGCATGCACCAACCGTCGAAAGTGGACTCCAACGTATTGCAATACCATGGACAGTTTTCAGGTTTCGTGCAGTTCGGATGTGGTATTCATGATTGATGATGTGATGGCCGATTCGCCCTAAGCCTTATAACATTCAGGCAATCAATGTTCTCACGGTCCACATGTCACCTGATGCATAACTACCACATTGTGCAACCGGGCATGTGTTGTTTCGCACCAGCCAATCGCCGATCAGCCTTGTTTAGTGGATCTAGCCAAGAATGGAATGTGTTGCATTGCCATTTGCAAACAGATGTCCGCAGTTGCCGCTCATCCCCCACTAAAATTTTTACTCCCCACATTGTCAAAAGTTGTCCTGTGTCCAATGGCCGATGCAAATGCCATGCCATCCAACTATACTTTGTCTGACATCATGGCATCATATATGCGGCGCCACTTCCTGAATGAAGCATTCCCAGACTTAAATTCCCCCACCCCAGAAACACTTCTGTCCCTGCCGGTGGATGCAACTGTAGCCATAAACCAAATTGTATCCACCATCACACAGGCATATCATAATCGGAGTGAGCCGATTCTTTATAGTTCTATTATCCCTTCCTTGATATCCGCTGAAGTTTCGTGCGGCATTGACTTGATTAGGTTGTCTGAAAGCCTCGGACCAATGCAATCCGGCACAAATGAGCAACAGGAGATTAGGGTCCTCCATAGACATCCTTCCTCTTTGACTGGGACCCTTTCCTGGCCCACCATTATTCTGGGAGAAGGCAACACAAATCTTCCCAGAGCTCTAGCTCCCTGCATCCAAGTATGGTATCATTCCACTCTCATTGTCCACTGTTGAGGCCTTTGTTTCTAGGAGCACATCACAGCATCCATTGATCCACTTGCACATCCACTGGAAGAGAGTATTACTAATCAGTCATGGTGTACAACACACCAGTATTTCAAGGATGATGTGGATATTTTTGGGTGCTTGGAATTCTCTCCGGCACGGCACATGCTTGGCCATTCTGTGAGTACCTTCTTCTTTTGACGATGCACTTGTTTGATCTTCTGCTAGACCCCCAATGACATTCCAGGGGTGTCCAAGGCTTTGGCCAGTCCTACTGGCTATCAATGGAGCAAGGATATATGTCTTCCATCGGCCATACTTGCAGGTGTTCTTTCCATTATTCATCCGTCTCTATATGATGCCGGCCACCTTGCCATGCAATGCTTGACTGACTGGGCGACCGGCCATGATCCCAGAATGCTGGTGGCACTTGAAAATTGGTCCACTGTCTTCACCAATATCTCCCTAATTGTCAATCGAAGCACCCCCCTCCACAGGGACCCACACTCTCGAGCAGATTGGTATGACATGCTAGTCAGTGTCGGTAATTATGAGGATTGTGCACTGCACATTCCCAGTCTTGGGATTCAGGTATTGTACAATCCTGGCACTGTCGTTGCATTTTCCGGCTGGCTCTTTCGGCATGGCGTCAACGAGGTTGATGGAGCGAGGTGCTGTTTGGCGTATTATATGAGAGATAATGTTCACCATTGGTTGAGGGTGCCACGGCCTCTTGATTGGGTGACGCCAGATAATGTCTGCAATGCACTGGTGAAACATTGAATAATTAGCTTCCTGATATGATTGTTTGTTGTACTAAAATGTAATTCTGATGGTATGTAGTCCAAATTTGTTGGAAGTAGTTTGTAGTGTAGATACTATCCGAAGGTGTGTTGTGCCGATGGGATGTGGTGCCACTCGGCATGCCCAAAGTGCAGTGCATTCAAGGGACGGCAAATTCATGATTCCGGCATGATACAATGATCCGGCTTGGTCAAGTGTAAAGTGAGGCACATTCAACAGGGCGGCACATTCATCATTCCAGCACAGTCAACACTCCGGCACAACGAACAATGAGGCATAGTCAACACTCCGGCAGGATCGACATTCCAGCACTGGCCACCACGCACCCTCACTCAGACATGACCGGCAGAGCAAGAAAGATTTGACCACAGGTATTCCTGGGGGCGGCCAACGTGCATCAAGATGGAACCTGTTGGAAAAGTGTATGTTCTGCACTAATCCTAGAAGTGCCCTTGAGTACCTGCAGCCTGGTAGCTCAGTGGTTAGAGCACCTGGGTATATGCCAGGAGGTCCTGGGTTCAAATCCCGGCTTGGTCATATTTTCCTGTAATTGTGCACTGCCTAAGCAACAGGGGGTTTAGTTAGCCCTGAGGTCACATGACCCAAATTTAACAGAACCTACTGTCGACACTGAAAATGATGAGAAGCTCACATGAGTTGCATCAGCCTTGAGGAGAAACTGTCGCCGATGAGTGGTCCATATGCACACACCTGCAGAAGGATTTGAAGTAGCTGGGGAGGAAGAGAAGTGGACACTCCAGGTCGAGCACGCTGGCCATGCTACTGAGGTAGGACTGTACTGGAATGATGACTGTGCCAGACTGGTAATGCTGCTGGAGTGTTGACTGTGCCAGACTGATGATGGTGCCGGACTGATGATGGTGCCAAAGTGTTGATTGTGCCAATGGAGTGTTGATTGTGCTGGCCTGTCGACTGCCAGGATGTGGATCCTGCCAGAGTGTTGACTGTGCCGCAAGGTTGATTGTGCTGGAGTATTGATTGTGCTGGCCTGTTGACTGCTGTGTATTCCAGCACATGCAACCATGGCATTGGCACATGAGAGAGACTTACTGCGAAACCAGGTCGAGTGTTCGACCTGGACAGCACACAGTAAATCTCTCTCCTTGCACTGTATACACTTCTCTTCTTCCCCAGCTACTTTTCTTCCTTCTGCAGGTGTGTGCATATGGACCACTCATTCGCAACAGTTTCTCCTCAAGGCTGATGCTCCTGCGAGCTTCTCATCATTTTCAGTGCCGACAGCTGGTTCCAACTTGATGCGCATTGACCGCCCACAGGAATAGCTGTGATCACATCTCTCTTGCTCTGCTGGTTCTGTCCAAGTGAGGGCTTGCAGTGCCTCAACAGCAATGGCATCCATGGAGTGAACTTATCACCGATTGCTGTGTATTCTGTTCTGACGGAAGATTTTGGGTTGTGCTAGGTGATATTTCGCTGCAAAGATCAAGGATGTAGTGAGATTGATTGTCACTGAGCAATCCCTCCTCAATAGTGGCATTGCACAGTTCTACCACAAGATCTTGATTGACGTCTTCCACCTTGAAGAATTTTCCCGTGGTTGGAACTGATGTAGTTCTGAGCTTTAGAGGGGTCTGCATTGCTACGTGTCGAGCAAGCATTGAGGCCTGAGGGAAGTAAATTGTTGATGGGAGCTGGCTTGATCACCTGTCGCCACTCAACAAGTTGAACAGTTGACCTTTAAAAGTATAAGGCACATGCTAATAAGTTGGCTCAATAAAATCAGATAGCAGCAAGTATTCCAACATAGTACATTTTAGATAGGCCATTCAGAATCACATCAAACCATGTGTATTCCTGCACTACATAGTCTGTTCATGCTACATGATAGATGAGTGTGTAACACAGTGAGGGGGAAGCAGAAGCGCACACGAAATTCACGAACACGTCAGTATACAGGATACAGAAAAGATGCGTAGTAATCAATTCAGTGACAACGCGTAGTAAAATTCTTTATTCCAATACCTGTTTAGCCAGAACTCGCGTGATAAGTCATAACAAGTGTGACGCGCCAGACGGGATTTGCCTCTTTCCCAAAGCGCGGAATGACATGGGCTGGCGAACGAATGTAATGTAATGGAATAATATCACCGACTCACATACTGTTATTCGTGATAACACGCTTCAGAATGTGCATGCCAGCAGCACTGTTGGTCGTATTGGACAGCGGAGGAGTGGTGACACGAAAACGTTGAACATAAGCGAAAAATCAGGCAGACTTGTGCAACGGTGTGCCCTGGAAAGTAGTCAAAAAATGCTAGTATTGTCTCTAGAAAACATACCTCTGAGACCATTTGAAGGCCAGTTGCTTTGCTCCGTGTGACTAACGATGGCAAAGTCAAATCGCCCGCCAGGGTGTCGAGCTGAAGGAGGAGACGCGAGGAGGCTTTGCAGTGGCTCAAATGATCGCCGATCATGATAACTTGGCTGCTGTACCCGAACTTTAGACCAAATTTGCATCCTCTCAGTAGTGAGATTGGCTTCTGCGGAACGATCAAGGTGGTATAGATAATCTGTAATGGCTAGCCTTAGGTTGGGGAGACCAAATTTCTCAGAAGCTTCATCAATCGAGACGCATAATGACAGCTTAAGGGCCAGGCGAAATGCAGTTGTTGAAGAGGCGAAGATTCTGGGAGGGCGTACAGAAGTGGGAATAGTGCTGCTAGTGATGCCCTCAGCGATCTCAAAATAGTTCACAGATGTGCGAGCTGGGGAATAATAATATGTGGCGTGAAGGACTTCAGAGTCTGGTTCATGGTTGTCTTCCTGGTCTTCATCCTCCTCCGCTCCATGTTGTTCGGTAGATGCAATTTGTGTGGCGAGGTTGAAGCGAAAACATTTGTCGCTGCGGTCGAGATGCCGCACGATCTGTGCGTAGTAGTCTTGATTGTTTCCAGATCGTGCAGGCTGCTTGATCTCAGTGACATGTGCATGTTCCGTGACATCAGCTGTCCATTGCATGACAGCTCCAGAAGCGCGAATAGATGGTACGACGTGTTGGAGTAACTCGAGCTTTGGTATTTCCCAGTGGTCAAGGGGGCCGTTGGAGCCCTGTCTTCCACCAGCAGAAATAATGGCCGGTTTGTTCTCATGGAATACACGCAGTGATGCTTCGATTCTGCCCAAAATGTTGTCATCAAAGTGGGGCATCTGTGCGAGATAACGAAAATCAAGAAGGGCTCTGATTGCTGCCAGGAACTTCGGGGGGACAGCACCTGCAATGACCCCAATGATATACTTTTGCACAGCGCGGTGATCCCGACCTGTCACCTGCTTAAGCTTCGATACCCCTTCTTCAAACGAGCGATATCCAACTGCCACTTGAACCAAAGCAAACCTATAGTCAATCTCGTCGGGTCCAACAACTACAAGGCACCATTGTAAATCATGATCCCAGAATAGGCAATGGAAGTGATGCAGAACCTCCGGATTAAGAAAGATTGAGGGGTCGCAAAGTGCCCAGTTCCTGTAGAACGGCCTGTGGACACCATTAAGGTAGTAGTGCTTGGCAACTTTGAGAAATGCTTCCCAGTCGTCCGGATCAGCTGCAGCGCAAGCCTGTTCTATGTCACCAAGAATTTTCGTGGCTGTTCGGAGAGGATGGAGCTGTGAATCGCCGAATTCCTTGTGTGTTGTGGTAGATATTGGGGAGGCCTTGGGGCTAACGCATGCTAATAGAGATTGTTCTGGTGTATCGGCGATATATGCGACGGGGGGAGTGAAGCAGTGACGCAAGCCACCGACGGGGTCACTCATCATAATCCCGACACTAGCAGCAATCTTGAGAGGATTCAGCACAAAATCGAGACATTCATGGATGAGGCGGTCGGATAAGAGGCTGCGAATACGTGTTTTCGGATGGAGGAAGGACGTGACGGGTAAGAGGGCGAGGAGTAAGTACAAGTAAAAATAAAACATTACTTACTCCAAGAGGTCTACATCTTCACTGGATGGAATGTTTACTCCTGGTTGTGGGCATGCCAGACAGAACAGCACCAATTCCCCCCTCTTGGGATCAGGAGACCCTGGATGAAAACCTTGCCATTTCAACAGCTTTAACAGCCTCCACATCCTCAACACCATGAGTAGCTCTCTGTATCTGTTCTTGGATCAGTGTTGGTGGTGTGCATCAGGTCCTTAATATCATGCTTTGAACTCACTGGTACAAGGCCAGGAAATGCATTGGATGTGACTTGCCGAAGCTTGCTGTAATAATTCATGCCAGAGGTGCCGCACTCCACATTATCCATAATGAAGTCATCCAATACTTGGAAGGTGAATACAGTCCTAGGTTCCTTTGTAGTTGCCGGGAAGAGTCCTGCTTTGACCAACTGCAGATGTGAAGCTCCTGCATCTGGACAGTTACAATACCTCACATCGCAAAAATGTACCCCAGATGTATGCACTACAGTCAGGCAAGACCTGTCCATTCCTCCAGAAAGATGATGGGGTCTTGGTTGGTCCTGAATATCCTCCCATTCATCCTCAACATCACCAGCAATGTCCTCACCATCCATCCCACCATTCGGACACGGATCCCCACCATGGCCGAGGTGTACCACCAACCCAGCCTTCTAAATGAGTTGTTGCTGTATGCCAAGTAGAATTCGTGACTCACCAGTCGTAACGATGATTCCTCAAAGAATGTACTGTTCCATTGGTCCACCCGGTGGAAGGGCCGCAACTTGTGTTCCTTTCTGCAACAGGAACTGCAGAGCAAGGGCTGGTGGAGCATTTGGCACATCTGTACGTGCCATCTCCTTGACACAACATGCAGACCCTTGGGTGCCTCCATGTCCAGAAGGACCTGGAGGTACCTCTGCTTGTATGGCAACCATGCCAATAAGTAACTGTCCTATTATGCCTTCAGGAGGACATGGCAAGTGCAGGATCGGAATAAATCACACACCTGATTCTTTGACACACCTGTTCTCTTTCGGGGTGGAAGATCATCCATGGAAAGGTATGGCTGGCCATCATCTGGAAACAGTTGGGATTGTTCTAATCCTATAGATGCTGACTGGGTTGGAGTGTCATTCAAAGGAGCTTTTCCATGACAGGCCTTCTTTCGGGGAGTTGCCTTCACCATCTTATCAATAGATCCCCTCCTTGATTTGAATGCCTGCCATGTTACATGAACCACTGGAGTAGAGCTACCAGCAGGTTGTATCTTGGACTTTGCCATGAGTGGTATCTGATGAGGAAATCCCTGCACAAAGTCTTTCCACATTGTATCTCACTGAAGCCTCATTGAAACAGCACGGACAGTGATCGGAAAGGGATCTTTGGATCTGCCGATTTGGATCTAGCTTTTGTAATATGGACTTGAAGATCAGGCACCAGTGCAAAAATCCCATATATGGTGGCCGCTACTGCATTAGATCCAAAGTTAAAGTTTGGAAATAGCTTGTTAGCTGCTGAACAACATAGCCGGCCCCAGAAGTAGCTAGCTCACCAATGGATTTTCCAAAAGAGGTCAGCATGGAGGAATTGAACACTAATTGACATGGGAGAAACAATAGCTCAGGAATCCTTCAACAAAGTGTCCGGGACTTTTCTAGCACAGCACCATTCAAAAAAGTATCTAAGTCTACTCAACATACAGCATGGCCCGCAGTCGTTCATCCAGCAGATCTATGGAGAATCCTGATACAGAAGATGAGCAAGACCATTCTTCTGACTCATCGGGCACAGAGGCACCACAAAATGTGGTAAAAACCAAACTCCGGGATGATGAGGTTGAGGTCCTTGAGGAAGCCTTGGAAGACTGGAAGGCAGCGGACAGCAACCAAAGGAAAGGTATGAAGAATGCCATGAAGGCAAAAATCAAAAATCTCCCTGCCAATAGCACACTCAAAGGACATGAATGGGAGAAGAAAAAAAAAGTGTGCCCCATTTCCATAACTTCACATGGACTACTGATGCGTCAGTGATATCAGGCAATTAAAAATTGGTTGTATAACCACAGCCGAGCCCGTGCCCGAAAGGCCCTAGTAAAGTATGGACATAGGTGGACTGCCAGATCAGTCGTAATGAAGTCGAAGAAAAAGAAATCAAAGCCAAATTCGAACAGGCTGGAATTGCCCAAGGAAGCACGGGCATGATTAAAGGCTACCAAAAGGCGGTAGGATGCATCAAGGGGAAGCTCACCCAGGAGGAAAGGGATGCTGCAGCAAAGCAGGCTGATGAATGGAATGAGGAGCAGCCGCCGGCAGAGGTCCAGGCTGAGTAAGTTTGACATGTTATCTCGACTATTATTCATCTGCAAACAGAATGGCCGAGACAAAAGGCTGACAATATGTCAAACAGTTTGCGCAGGAAATGTGGCGGCAGTGTGGGATGAGGGTGGTTGTGATGGCGGCATGGAAGGGCCGGAATGGTCAGCCCATAATGGGAATGTATGTCACTTCTCACTTGTGGTATTTGTATACTCACATTCACAGGCATGACTTTAATTCAGCATTGGGACAAGGGAAGACCTTTGCCGATTGGGATGACATCAAGCACCACTGGGATGCCTATGCACAGCAGGCCATAGGAGGGGAAGAACATGGTGATAGCGATGATGATGCCGGACCAACGATCTGCCGGAAGAAAGGGCAGAAGAGGCCGCAAACTGTTTTACCAACAATGGAAGATGGCACACCAATGATTCCGATCATCCTTGATATGCAAGCATTGGAGAGAAAGGATATTATGAGGGCCTTTGTGACATGGCATTATTGTAAGTTCTTCCTTGTAAATAGACAGAGAATTGACCCCTTGCCACAGGCAAGGCATGCAGCAAGCCAAGTGCCAGTGTTCCTTGGGCTGCCATACATGCAAAGACCGGTATCTACATTTCATCTGTGTACCTGCCACGGCATTGGGAATTCAAAGAGCCGACCTGGCTCACAAATCAGGAAGTTACCAAGGTACTGGAATTCTGGCGTGATAGGCAAGTGACAGATCCGGAAGATGTACTGACATTTCACAAATGGAGAGATATGGATGGTGGATTACAAGATCCAGTATCAGATTGTGAGGACTCAGTGGCCAGAATGATAAGTGCAGCAAAGCCGCCCCTGGAAGGTTAGCTCTGAATACTTTTATCAACTTGTTTTGACTGGTTCAAAGAACATGCGGCACAGGATGTGGAACTCACAGGCAGTCGGAAGAGGTGGCACACAATTGGTATGGATCTTTCAACCATGTTATGCAACCATTGACATGCATAAAAGAAGAGGCCCCAGAGGAGAGGGAGTCCAGTGCAACAAACAAAAACCAATGCCGATCAAACCAGGATGATGGTATGCCCCATCCATATTCCAAGCATTTGATCCTCCTACATATGGAACATCCCTGTCAGCAAGCCATACAACACCTATTGAACAGCCTGGTCAGTTCCTTTGAATATTTTTGTTGTCAGAATATGAAGTTTATATATAGAGGATGACTCAGATGGACATAATGCTAAGGAAAACGGTGCGTGGGGCTTGGTTTTGTTATGCTGGTGGGAACACCTTGACAATGAGCATCAGTGGCACTGATGGCATGGAAGCCAGCCGAACCTAAACAGCAAGGTGGGTATCAGTCTCAATTACTTGGAAATGGCATGTATTCTCATATAAGAAAAAGCACATATGGATCCTGGCAACGTCATGGCTAATGGACCGATGAAGCCAAAGCCCCGGATTAAAAAGAACACAGCTGATGCGCCAGTGGGATGTAAGTCTGCCTATTTCAATATCCATTTGAGCAATTCCGACAAATGATAGTTGGTGAATTAACTATGCATTCCATTGGCAACACAAATGGGATGGAGGGTGGTCAATCAGGGGATGATGATGCCACACACTCTGGAGGCAAGGGGAAGTGGGCTGCTAGCACATGCCAGATTGCCAGGGCTCAAAATGTCAATGCTGTTGCCGGGCCAAGTCAACCAGAACGGCAAAGAAGGTGGCCAAAGCGGCCCGATGCCGATGTCCCTACGCCCAGCCCAAAGAGACACCGCAAATAATATATGTGTAGAATAATGTTATTGTCAAATTTTCAATTTGTTGTCCTGAAAGATTTTATTGCGGCACTACTGTAACAAAACTACAGCTTGGAGGGATCTAATACTACCACATCCTCAGGGTGATCGGCCTCAATTATGTCACCATTCTCGCCAAGTCGGGCTGACCTAGCCAACATATCCTGCACATTTCCGATCTCCACAGCCTGGCGGTGTCGAGCAACGTATTTGCGTAATGAGTGTAGGCCGCGATGATAGGGTGGTCAAGGCCGGGATCGAGTGGGAGTAGGTCAGGCAAGTGCCTAGGAGGGACAGATGTAGCAACTTGCCTTGCAGAGGCCACTAGATGACAACTGATCAACTGATACTATGGATGAAGCCCAAGAGAGACTTACATGAAAGTGCATCACTCATGAATGGATCCAAATGCTCATGCAATGCGTTAATCCTGTCCACCATTTCAAAATAATCCACTGGATGATTGTTAAATACACATAATTCCCACAGTAATACTGACTTACCATCCTCTGCATGCACGTGTTCCCGGAATCGTGCATGCGATCCAGATGCAGCCTCAGGAGATGATTCTGCCTCCATTGGGGAGGTGGGAATCCGCTGGCTTGATGCCAGGCTAGATAGCGATGCTGGGCTGGATGGCAATGCCAGGCTGGATGGCAATGCCGGGCTGGATGGTGATGTGGGGATGGAGGATGCCAGCATCGATGGGGATGATGTCCCAATACATGGCCCGTGCACTGCAGAGGGCAGGATCCATGCAGCCATCGTGGGGGATGGCGACGGTGGCATCCATGCTTGCGGTTGGGTGCCTTGGGATGATGGCCGAACCGATGGGGTAGCTGGCATTGCTGCCAGGGGTGGCATTGATGCCTGTGACCGAATGGTGAGGGTAGATGGCACATTGGATGAACTGGCAGCGATTGGAGGCGACGGTGGCATCCAAGCCTGGGATCTAGTCATGGGGGTTGCTGCATGCATCTCGTGTGCTGAGGGGCCAGGGAGGTTGATCAGAGCTGATTGCGAGGGGGCTGGTAACTGATTGTTTGCCGCTGTTGCTTGTCTGTTGCTGTCCACAGACATTGCATTGTTGTTCCTCACAGACACATTTGCGCTGGTTTCACCTGTGCGCATCCCGTGGCGTGGGGGAGAGGGTGGCATCCAGTCCATGCTTGATGGCAGGTGTTCGTCGACAATGGATGGAGGCAGGTGCCACACTGGCAGTGCAGGAATGGCTGATAACGATGTCATGCAGATCATCTCAGAGGAGAGAAATTACTCACTCAATTTCCGCGGACTTGCACTATCAAATCTGACAGACTTAGGTGGCATGGCAGTAGCAAAGATGCAAGTTGACAAGATGGAATTGACGTGGAATGGAAATCACAATTGAATGATTATATAATAATGGTTTCCATATATAGTTCATTTATCTCACCACCAGAAAGATGTGCTGATAGTGTGTTGTGCCAAAGGTATTGGCAAGTGCCGATGTTATACAAGTGCTGATGGTATTACAAATGTATGTCCTGCCGCCGGGGTGTGTGCTGATTGTCTACTGTATGCATGTGCCAATGGAATGCTGTGCTGATTACAGTATGTTACCCCTATCAATATCTAATGCTGCCATCCACGGCAATTATAGATACTCTTGCTATTTATGTATATCGGTAACATCGAAGAATTACTCCAGAGGTAAATCTTGCATTTGCCGGCGAGAGATTGGGATAGTATCATGTACATAGTGCCAATAGTGTGCTGTGTCAATAGTGTGATGTGCCGATCCTATGTTGTGCCAATAGTATATTATGCCAATAGTATGTAGTGTCGATATAGTGGAGTGCCAATAGTATGGTGTGCCAACAGTTTGTGGTGCCAATACCATGTGGTGGCATGCCTATAGTGTCTTGTGCAAATGGTTTGCAAGTGCCAATGTTATGCAAGTGCTGATACGGTTGCAGCGGCATGGATGTAATGCCGCCAGTGGTTGTGCTGATTGTATGCCGTATGTATGTGCCGATGCAGTGCCAAGTGGATGTTCTCTCTTGTGTGTTCTGCATGCCAATAGTATGTTGTGCCAATAGTATATTATGCCAATAGTATGTAGTGCCGATGATATATTATGCCGATAGTATATTATGCCGATGGTATGTGGTGCTGTGCCGATAGTGTCTTGTGCGAATGGTTTGCAAGTGCCAATGTTATGCAAGTGCTGATGGTTGCAGTGGCATGGATGTAATGCCACCTGTCATTGTGCCAATTGTATGCTGTATGTATGTGCCGATGCAGTGCCGAGTGGACATTCTCCTTTGTATGTTCTGCTGATTGTGTTGTGCCAGTGGATTAAAGTATGTTGCTCCTTCCAATACCTGATGCCGCCATACATGGCAATTATAGTTACATCTGTAGGACATATCTAGCCTGCTCTTGGTATTCATGTATATCAGTACTAATGGTGAAAAATTACTCCACAAGTAAATGTGGGATGTGCCGGCGACATATTCGCAATGCATTCATGACTGTGGTTGAGACCATTACTGGCATGTCTCTGACAGAGTTCTCAGGCTGCATCAATGATTCACAAGGACAACTCTACATGCATAAATATACTTTACAATGCGATGTATATAGTATACATGGAATGGGAAGCAGAAATTGTACAAAAGACGTAGGTATGATAAAAGAAAATTAGTCCGTTTCCATTTGCACACCGGCATCGTGCCTGGCATCGGCATCGGCATCGGAACTCCTGATCTCCATATTGGATGCTGGCGTCCCAACATCTCCATCTTCCGGCGGGCTGACCTCACAATCTTGTGATCAGTAGCACATGGCTTGGTAATTGACAGACTTACCTTTTGGTGGGGCCCAGTCATAGCTATCACCAGTTGGTTTGCTGGCACCCCTTTCATCGACCAAGCCTGGAGTTGCCACCTCCAGACTTGAGGCATTGTTGCGCAGTGCAACCTGCATACCATGTGTGCCGGTCGGCTTGCTCGAGCCATGCTGGGATGGATTGCCGGACGACACCATTTCTTCCAGCATAGTGGTAGGCGCTAGTGCCAATGGGCTTGGTGGACTGGGGTGAGCACACTGCGAGACCTCGGCATGTGTTGAGTCAGATGCCGGCTGTGTGGGTGTGAATGCCTGCTGCGATGCCGGACATTGGAGGTGGGATGGTGTTGGGAACAGCTGTTCCCGCATTGCTTCAACCACCTGCCGTAAGCTGGCGACTTCTCCGAGTGCGACGGCCAACCTGTCATTTGCTTCGTCCACCTTTCGTTCTGTTTCGGCCTGCTTTTCCCTCAAATGGACAACCTCCTCCTTGAGATCTTGTACATTCAATGTGTTCATACTGTCTCCCGGTGTTGTGGGAGGGTTCATGCCACTGCCGGTGGCCGTTGACGATGGACTTGCCGTCCTTGATGTCTTCCCTAGCCATGCTGGAGTATTGATCAGTACCCCATCAAAAACTGCATGGAATATGGATAGAAATAATATTAAATTGTTTGAATAATGAACGACTTACTTTGTTTCCTGGGCGGATTGGCCGCTGCTGGTGCTGGGATCTGACATTGGCTTTTTGCACGCTGTGACCTTCCTCGGTTGAGCGTTGAGGGTGCAGATGGTGAACGCTGACGCGGTGCAGGTTTCCTCGGTGCTTGTGAATGCGACCTTGACCTTGCTCTGACTGCTGTCATCATGCTGCATGCAATCTTGCTGCAGCAACATTGCCAGCAAGCATGGCCTGGGTTCGCCGCACACCGTCGATCTTGCTGTACGCACTTGATGCACTGATCCTTGTCATCCACCCACTCATAGCCTGCATCTGGTGTCTGCATGTCGCGAACATTTGGCCTTGGTCACTTTGGCCATGGTTGTGATGAGGCTTCTTCATCATCACCATCGCTGTTGATCGTTGCGACTGATTGGGCACGCTTCCTTGGCTTGTGACTGCGACTGCGGCCCCTAGGCACCTCATTGTCCTCGATGGCACGGCTTGCTTCTGGCACTGCTTGTGAGTCCTCAGTTTCACTGGGCTCACCTACTTGGCCATGACCGCCTTGCACCTCCGTCTCCTTTACCCCCAATGGTCCTGCCACTGCATTGTTCCCCAACAGCTCTACGGCTCTCTGCTTTCCCTTGTCCACCTTCTTCTGCAGCTTGCCTAGTTGGAACCAGGGATGGTCCCGGATATCGCGGTCGGTGGCGTTAACAATGTCCAGGAAGTGAGGCCACTTCCCTGTCGACAGGATCACCTCTGGCGCCTCCATAAACTGGTTGGCAGCAACGATGATAGTCAGTATAATGAATCCTGCAGGTAACTCCTGCAGGACATTCTCGACCCAACACTATCATATCCTAATCAGTGAGTTGATTGATTGGAGATAAATTTGCCACGCACCACCTGGGCCCAGATAGTTGACACTGCTTCTGACCATACACCCTTCTCCCGTGTGCTTCTCAAGCCATCAATCCGGCCTTGAATTATTTCAGCAGCCTGGGCGATGACTTCTTCTGCAGTGAGGGACGTAGCCATTGACACGTCCTCTTGAACGGATGAGGTGGAAACGAACTGAGAACCTTCTGAGGTTGCCATATAGACGGTAAGGATGTGGAAATGGTAAAGCAGTGGTTGAGAGGAAGAACTGGATCCAATTGCCGTGCGGCCTGGAGAATGTTCAACATATTATATAAGCATTTCACACCACAACATGTTTGCATTGTGGTCGCACACCAAAGTGGACTAAATCAAATATAGGTTAATAATTCAGCCACAAGTCCGACCGATCATTGTCCTGACAATGAGACTAATGAACCACACTGCTGCATTTCATATTGCATGATGGCTGCATTTCTATTGCTTGTGATTGGCTGTCACAGTGCAATGCTTGTCCACATCACAATAATAAGGGATCTCGGATTGGCATTATGATTGAGCTTTGCAGTTGCCTTATTTTGGAGTGTGTCTATCCCGTCTAGCACTGCCATCTCTCGGGGAACAATCGATGCGGCATGTATTATCATAGCCGCAGCTTGAGAAAGGGATCAATGCCGCATGTCAGTCATTGCGGTACGGCCACCATTAATTTAATGCTATCATTGTGGTACTTATTTGCACAGCCACCACAGCCCAGCTGCCACCGGCCAGTATGTCAGTGGCAAATGCTGGTGTCCACAACCATGCCGACACTGCCACATGGCATGGTCATTCCCATATTGCTGCACAGGCAAGCATGATGGCTGCACGGATATTACTCCAGCACGTTTGTGATTCTCGGCAAGGTATTGCGGCACCTGGTGATAGCTGCACAGCCATTACCAGTATTTATGTTGTGCCGTTCTTGTAATGCTGCAATTCTATCCTGCTGATCGTACATTGCCGATGAGATGTTGTGCCGCTGTTGTGTCCTGCTGGCAGTCGTGTTCTGCCCAGAGCCTTGTTCTGCCGACAGTGGTGTTCTGCCGACAGCCTTGTTCTGCCGACAATGTGTTCTGCCAGCAGTCATGTTCTGCTGCCAGACTTGTTCCGCCGACAGTATGTTCTGCCAACAGTGTGTTCTGCCGACAGTGTGTTCTGCCGACGGTGTGTTCTGCCAATGCCATGTAGTGCTGATTGTGTCGTGCCACACCCTGGCTTACTGCTACTTTAGAGAAGACCAGATGCTGTTACGACCATGTCCAACTCCGGATCATATCCGGTTACTCCGGTCATATCGCAGCACTACAGCTCAACTCCGGTCGCTCTCAGTTACTCCGGTCACGGTCGCGCAGATACACCTCCGCTAACTACGACCCTTGGTCTAGCCCGCATCCAGTCCTTACCACACCTGCCCGTCTGCCCTGTCTTGACGTGAGTTCTCCATGTACTCGTTATATCTTCTACCTTGTATCATTTTCACCGGACCTAGTTTATTTTACCCGGACCTGACTTTATTTTCATCGGACCTGATCTATCCCTTACTCCGGTCGTCCTTTGTCCGCCATTAGGATGTTTACTTGTCACCGTAAAATACTCGACCCTAGTTCTCTGTAGTATAAGTACCCTGTACTCCGTCCTGGTATACCTCAGTCTGAAATCAACCATAGTCTCTACTCCTGATCTTGCCCGTCTCTGTCTCTGTCTCTGTCTCCCCTTCTTGACCGGAACCTACGCAAGGGATCAATGCTCGTTATCCTTAGTCGTTGAATCCAAGCGGTCACCAACTCCGGCCGGACTAATCTCTTGTCCAGCCCTCTGCCCTCTCCCTTCGTCCGTTTCCGTCCGGACTTGACCGAACCTCCTACCGGAGTAGACCCGGACTTGACAGATGCCCGGCCCTACATTTATACAAGGGATATAGTTCTAAGGGCCTGCTGTGTTTGGGAGGCCAAACATTAAGGCCGATCATACTGAAGGGGAAGCATATCCGCTGGCCTTCCCATCTAGCTAGGTGTCCCCAGAAGGAGGGCTTGCTTAATGCTCTGGGACACCGCATTCATAGCCTGTCACTTTGAAGTGTACTGCAAGGCCCTCCCATGTAGGTAGATAACACCTTTCTGAGGGCCGACCTAATGCTATGGGACACTGTACCTATTGTTGCCATGTGCCCTGCACATAATAGATGAAACTGGCTCCAGGGCCTACTCATAGTCATGGGACACCAATCCCATGGCTAGGTATTCTTAAAGGTACACCATGCATGCAGCCCATTGGAAAGCACGGGATGCTGTTTCTATGGCTGGCCCTGCAACAAGAAAGGGACACCAAAAGTACAGCCCAATGCAAAGCACAGGACACACTATCCCTCTGGCCCTCTGACAGAAACAGGACACCAATACCACAGCCAAATGCAAAGCATGGGACACTGGTACAGAGGCCCTTCTATTGACTCCCATCTGCAGGTTAGCCGCATTGACTACCGTCCTTTTGCCGAAATGCTGCGGCAAGCCCCCTGCAATCCTCGGCCTGAATGTAGCAGCTACCCTGTGGCATATAGTCCTCTAGCCACATGCCACGGCTCCCTTGCCGCATTAGGTCCTATTGTCACAGGCCATATCCTGATCTAGTGTACTAGTGTGTCAGCCCACCAATATTATTTGGTGACAACCTCTCCATGAGCCACCAATATGGCATGGTGAAACACCTTACCATTAGCCCACTCGTATGACATGGGGATGCACCATGGCTGGGCCCTATCTCAGCTGGCCATGTAGCACGGCCAATTGTCAGCTTCATCTGTCTGTGTTGTATGGGACAATGCAGGTGCATTATGTGGCCCTCCAACCCTCCTTGGCTAAGTCTATGTGAAGGCACTCAAATGCCTTAATAGAGATATGCTTGTGATTGTGGAAAAGGGAAAGGGCCTCCTCCATATATCGGAGGGAATCATCATTGTGGGAGGGGTACTGGGCCAAGTGAAGGAAGTCTAGTAACGCCCTGTAACATGTCAGAACATCATTTGGGACCTTACCTACCAGGCAGCCCAGAACTACCCTTGCCATTTGCTTCCACTCATTTCCTGATACCTGCAATAACTTTGACCAACCATGCTTGAAGTGGCGAACTCCGAAGCACCGAGGGAGAGTTTGAAGCCGTCGATCCAGTTCAGATTCACTCATCAGGCTTGAGCACCATGTGAGGAGATACTTGATGACGCCCTGGTACAGTTGATGAAGAACATCCACTGTAATACATGAGTAAATGCAGCAAAGTGGGAGCCCAATCCAGAATGGCAATGAAACATTGCCCGATATGAGGTGACATTTGCACTTGAGTATGAACTCCCGGGGTGATCTTGCAGATGACTTTGCTGCACAGAGGATTGAAAGAGACTTCTTTTGCATCCTTGGCTCCCCTGGGTTTTGGTCTTCAAGCAAGTCTTGTGGCTGCAGGTACTTCGGGCAGGTGCTGAACTTGGAGCAGGTCACTAGACATTACTCAGGGTAGTCAGCAACATAGCAGGCCAGAATTGGATGGACTATGTGTATGTGCCCATCTCCCCTGACCACTTCCATGCCTTTCGACCCTGCTTCAATCAAGGGTTCCAGCACCAGGCGCATCAACTTGTGAAACAGCCTTTGCACCCTAGCTGACTGCTCCTCCTTTGTCAGGTTATGCCCAATACACTTGTCCACAGGTAAGTATGCAATTAGCATGCAAGCCTTCTTACTGGGTTTGCGTCGAATGGCTCGAGGTATGTTGCCAAGAGTCAGATATACCGGGTATGCTTGCTGACCCCCCGAAAACTGGGTCAGTTGAGTCTTGTCAGTTGCAATAATTACTGGCGCAGCACATGATCCCTCTGGAAGTTTTGCCTGTAGTACATGGAGATCAGTTGCTAGCATCTGCTGTAGTATGAATACCAATTCTGTACTCACCTGCGTCTCCTCCCACCACCTACCAGTCCACATCTCATTGTATACCCGCTTTTCCTTGCTTGCATTTGTGAAGATATGCTTGGGCTTGTACACGATGTGCTCTGCTAGAGTAGGGTCTCCAAGTAGAGCCTTGATTGCCTCCAGAGGGGATCTGTAGTGCAAGATGTACTCCTCTTCTGGAGTATCCTTGAAAGACAACCTGTGGGACTTCCACTCGGCATGTGCTGGGACTTCCTCTATGAATCTATGGAGACTCCTGGTGTTGGAGTAAGACAGTCTGACATTGTCTACCAACTTGCAGATGATCCCAGTTAGCATCCGTGGTATGAGAGTCAAGAATACTTACTCCAGGGATCCCTAGCAAACAATCCAACTGCTTATGGCCCATCCCGCTCTTAATAACCCACTCTGCAAATCTCCAGTCCATTTCTGAACTGAAAGGCGCAAACTTTTCATCACTTCCCTTGCGATTAAAAACCTTTTTCCATCTCTCATGGAGCGTTTCGTCGGTGCGCAGGATTCTTGCTGCAGCGGGATAGATATCTTCTTCCACTTGTGTGTCTTCCTCCACGTATTCCTGGATCTCCTCTACAGTGTGATGTGAGTATCTGCAATGAGTTCACACTACAAATATTGTACTTACCTTCCACCTCTGGGTCCTGAACCCTATTTGAAGTGTCCTGTGGGATGAAATCAAAGAGCTGGTTGTGGAAATCCTCCACCACCTCCCCTGGGCTGACTTCCCTGTTCTGGTTGTGGTGTACCAACTCCTTGGGGGTCTGGGCATCATCAACAATAATTTCCTCGTCCTCAGGAATGTGGCGGAGGTTGAGTTTCAGCTCTTTCAACTTGTTCCGCCTATATCCTTGACAGCGGGGTGAAAATGCCAAGTGAAGCCTCAAGCCTTTGCCGGACTGTAGAGTTCTCTGGCAACTAGGGCAATTGATGGAGTGCGGGTCACTCTCATTGTGAGGCATGGCTGTAGGAAGTTAGAATTCTATGTTACCTATAGTGAAAACTTTCTCGGATCATCGCAGGTTAAGTGAGTTGTTTGGTACAAATAATGATCATTTTGACCATTTGTTCACGAATAGTGACAAATCAACGAAATACGATCGAATTCTGTTCAAATGCAGAGGAAAGGTAAGAAGTATGAATGACGCACTGTCTGAATACTGTCCTCAATCATCATTATTCAGAGACCTCTTCTTACTCTGTGATTGCGATCCCGACGGCCCTGCCCTATTCCCAAGTAGCGGTGTCTCCAGGTGTCCTTTCCTCAATAATGCTGAAAACTCTGCATGGGCCCTCTCAAATTCTTCTGTTGACGGTGGGCCATCCATTGTCACATCGATCCCATCTCTTATTTCTTTAATGATGTCCACTACCACCCTGTATGTTGTAGGCGTCAGGGGCTGTCTCACCACATTTCGATGTACATCTTCCACCTCCTGCCAAGCAAATAATTTGATGAGGTCCCAAAAGCCTCGAATGACCGAGTCATGCTTGGCAAAGTAAGGGCTCAAGAATGCAGTGAATTGTAACCTCTGGAACGTGATCCCAATCTTCTGCCATGCCATATCTCTAGTTGATTTGGAATGGAGCCCAGGACGTGACCAGCAGGGGGGCTTATCTTGGGCATTCGAGCTACTGCTAGCAGCAGCAGGTGCGGGGGGAATGGATGGCATTTTGGGGGTAGTATTCCCTACACTAGCGGCGCCTTTGCTCCTTCATGATTTCGATTTTGAGCTGGCACTGCCCAGTGCCTCCAGTTTGATGTGTTTCGTGGCCAAACTTAGGTGAGGTGGCTTGTCAAAGTCTCCACACTTGAATCTCCTCTTGTTGAAGGGTCCATCCATGTTGATGCAGAAGACCCACATGAACCATACCAACGCTTCCAAATCGTGCAGTACAGAGTGCCCCGTAAACTCTCCAGCCCACGAAAGCCCTGCTTCCCATGCCATGATTTGCACTGCCTGGAAAGGGAAGGTACCCTGTAGAGTTTGGAATAAGTGAACTGCTAGTCCAGCAACTAATGCAAAGAATACTGACCGTGACGAAACATGAGTTATCTCTCTGTCTAGACACGCCATCACTGCAGTCTATGCCATATCCCCAGTCACCTAGTAATCCTGTCCGTCGGGGGTACCACTCCAGTCCCTTGTCTTCTGGCCAGTCTGGCATGATGTACTCCAGCTCTGGCTTAGGGATCCGTAACCAGACATTTGTATCGCTGACATCACTCTGAAGGACCTTCCTATGGACGTAACCATTGAAATGGCCTAGTGTCACGACCGCGTGACGCCTCGTGACTCCGCAAGGCCTCTAGTCTGTTGTAAACTCAAGTCCGATCGTAATCGCACACCTCCGACGCTATGTATCCATCTCCGCTCCGACTATTGACGCTCCGTCTCCTTTTGGTATATAGTTCCGCGCCTATGCCTCCGGTTATCGTATGCTTCTGTTCCGTCTCTGTTCCTGTGTCCTTTGTTCCCGTTTTAGATTAGATATGATTACTCATAGCTGTGATCCGTTAACCTTTTGATCCGTTGCGCTTATCACTGATCTCCGTTCCGTGTATGTTACTCATCCGTTTGTCATCCGCAGACTCTTACCTACGTCTCCGCTATGTTTCTCTCCGCTTCTCGGTTACTATACATTCCCGATGTAAAGTATAAGTACTCCGCACACTGAGGGGATTGTCCCTCAGTTTGAATATCAGCTTGAATACCTCCCGCGAACTCTCCTCTGTTCTCCTCTGCCTTCTGGCAACTCCGACCTTCGTCGGACCTCCGTCTCTCTGTCCCTTAGTCCTCCGAAATACGAGGATGCAGGTATCGCAAGGGCGCAGCACATACGCTGAAGCCAAGTCCTCAAACCCTTCCGCATCTCCTCCGCCTGTCGTCGACAACCCTTCGTACTTAACTCCGCTTGCGTCGGAGTTCATCGGAGGAAACAGTTCTAACACCTAGCAAGAAGGATCCTATTAGCGCTGGTCCAACCCATTGCTGGCATTTGAACATACCAACTAAGACACCCATCATAGCATTGAAAAATTCCCTCACACAAGAAAACCAAGCAATTCCTATCCCACACTCAGCAAATGCTGCCCTCAAATGTAGCCGGTCCTCGAACTGTGTGCGTTCTGGTATCAAAACCATGGGTGGAAGACCGAGTAACATCCTGGTGGTTTCTGGCACCAGAGTTCTGGATCCATTTGATCGTCGCACCTCATCCCAGCACACCAGTGTAGGAATGCCATTGAGAGCACCACCGTATTTGATTTCTTCGAAGAGGGGGTTGTCGAAGACATGGTATGAGTCTTCTTCACCAAATATCGCTTTGTAATCACTACCTCTAACTTCAACAGCAAACTCTGGGTCTTTGCGTGACTTGTCCTGGAGGAGGCGATGGAGGGTGACATCATTGGCCCACATCCTTGGCAGCCAACAGTCTTTCAAGACGTAGTAACAATGGCGTGTGTCCTCAGCCAGCCAAATTTGAGTCCCTCTGCCCTTGAGGCCGTACGCCATGAAAATGGGGTGGATTTCAGACCATGACTGCTTCTTTTGAAACCAGGCTATGTCGATAGTGAAAGATGAGTTTCCGGACGACCACGAGTTGCAGACCGTTCAATTGCTGCGTAAATGGATCAGCTCTTCAAACACCCTGGTGCACGGTTTACGCAAACCTGACCTCCTTGTCGTTCCCATCGACCTGGCTGACAAGATGGCCGAAAAACCCATCACCTTCGAAGAAATCGCCACATCCTGTGAGGTCAAGTATACTGCTTCCACTTCACTCCGCAGTTGGGTGCGTATGCAGGCATCCGAGATTGCCTTGTTTTGTATGTGGAAGCAGGTTGATCACTGCTACTACCTCACTTTCTCTCTCTGTGGCAGCCTCATCACCATCTTCCAATTTATGAGAGGAGGTCCACAAGTGTCACCCCCTGTCAACATCAATCTTCACCCCGAATTTTTCATTCACCTCCTACTCACAATATCTGTTGGCAATTCTCTTTGGCTAGGCTATGATCCCTGGGTGATAGACGCAGTAATAGGGAATCGTCAATGCAAGCAGGTGACATTGCATGGAAACAGGATAGTATTTCCGGGGGACGGTGACATCAACCCTGTCGAGGTCACAACCTTCACTCTGATTCACCCTTCTCTACCAGACCATTCAGCCATTCAGCCTTTGCAGCCTGCACCACCGCATCATCCTTTGGCACATCCTTGGAATGGAGACAACCATCCTTCCATGCATCCTTATCTCCAGCTTCACGGACGTAGGTTCCATCTGCTTCAAGGTGTGCTACGATTCTCTCAAAAACGTCGCTTGCAAACGCAGAGGGTAGCCCTTTCCGTATCCATTCTTCGATATCATTGAGTTGTGGCTCGATCATGGAGTTTACCTCACTAAGTAAGTGCTTTCGCATATCTTCCTGTCGGGTCTCCACACTTTCTGCGGCAGAGAGATAAGACAAAAGCTTAAAAACAAATAATCTGTCAACAAAACATTAATGAGACAATAGCACTTGTGAACACTCACAGATCGGTGGAATTCTCATTGTACGGACATAACCGACTAGAAATGGAGATCAGCGAGGTTTCGACCCTCTGGGCAGTGACATTTGTGGGAAACTCACTGACATTGAAAGGGTTAGGCCAGTTGATCAGAGTAGGGACAAAGATATGTGTGAGATGGTGTACCCAGCCACCGGAATTGCTGAGAAACAAGTACTTAGAATGGTAATTGTGGCAGTGAATGCCAAGTGAATGTGGCTGACAGCACTGAACAGTGAAAACCACTCTCAGGAGATGCGGGCTGGCACATGCTTGTGCTCTGCCACCATGGAATGCTGTGATTCACACAACTTGATAGAGGAGAACTAGAGAAGAGTTCGTTATGCGGGTGAGTTGCTCAGTGCTTGGAGCCAGGCCCAACGATGCCAAGTTGCTGAGAAACCACTGCCCAAAATGGTAACCACGGTGGTGTCATTTGACCGCCATTTGGCTGTACATACAGCCAAATGGCAGTCGAACAACGCCGCTGCACAACTACTTCTAAATTAGGAACATCAAATCGGGATTTCTGCTCCCTGTACTCACCTCTGCCAGTGATGTCTGGATCATATTGGTTGCAACTGACCAAGGAAGAATTGAACATACTTTTACAAGCTTTACACGCACAGCCACGGTATCATTCTCCAATGCTATATGAGTCACTGCATGGGCGACTAACCACCATCATTTCTTCACCAACTGCTCCTCCCTCTCCGCTGCCTAGTTGTGAGTGTCGGCAAGCCCCAGGATCAGTGTCTGAAGGTGTGTGCCAAGGTACTGCTTCTTTAGTGTAGTACTAATCAGTTCCAGCTCCAAATGCTCCAGACCATCCTCCTGCTCCTCCTGCAGCATGTCCTAGGAATGGCCATGCCCTCCGAGTCAAAACCAGCTCGACAAGAAACCAAGACATCACAACTGTTACCAACCTTGATGTCCGAGGTTTGTTATTACGATTTGCGACTGTTCGATTTGATGGATACGGGTTGGAAGACCCACGGTTGTGGATAGAGGCCATGAGGAACTCGGACATCCAGGGTACACTGGGATCCAGTGCATTGAATCACAACAGATCTCTAGCTACGATCTTATCGCTTTGTGCAAGAGACAAGATTAGCACCGTAGTGAGCACTTTCCATGGCATGTTGGTACATATTCAACTTGCCTTTAAGTGCCAAAGGTAAGTCACCATTCATTGGCTTGTTTATATCTTGTCTGATGCCGGCAACTGTTTAGCCTGCTGAAGGGACAGAATAGCATTGATGATCCATCCACCATCGGCAAGTTGTGGAAACAGCACGTCACCATCCTCGAGCAACATCTGCCGAAGAAAACATTTATTGAGTGGGTCCACCTAGGACAGAAGTGTGTTCGTCTTGCAGCAGGCGGCACACTTTATATTCTGCTGATACTAGCTGGACTTAATCTGAGGTGGTGCTTAACAAGAGTCTCCTGGCGTATGGTATCTGACTTAGCGAAGATGTTGAGGGTTCCAGCATCTGCTGGAGTGGGTGAGTGGCTTGTTTCTCCACTGATCCATGGGTACCTTGATCTACTGACTTTGATCTGCTTCCTTGACACATTACAGAGGAGAGCAAGCTCATCACACAGTGTATCATCCCAACAATAGCTTGCATGAGGGAAGAACTTCCTCTGAGGCTTGGTGTTGACAGAAGAATTTTGGACTGCATGATTTTGATGGACTCGGACAGGAAGTTTGATACACTGGAAGTGCAGTGAGTTGTTGTTTCTTTCGTCTTGTTCAGGACTTGGACGCAAAAATACACAGGGACTTTTGCTTACCCCGGCGTTCACGAACTGCCTGGAAATTGTGCTGTATACCGATTTTTTTTGACGATGACAATGTTCCCATCCCCCAGTCATGCAGATCCTCTCCTTCACCTGCTTCCTCTCCTTCTGCCGGCATTACCACCCTCCCACAAGGCTCATGTGCATTGATTCTCAATGTCGACATCATTCACATGTCGTACAACCAGCTCTTCCCTCACAACCTTGCCTTTCCTGCAGAACAAGATCCTGTGAGGAACTGATTATGGACTAGTGAACAACGAGCATTATCCTCAAAGGGGAATCTCATTACTGACATTGTGCAACTGCAGACAGTAGTAAGTTTATTTGCATGTCTTACAAGGAAACTCCTGAACATCATCACAAGCTCTGCGACTTTTATCCTCAAGGCTGAAAAGTAGCAAACAGTTATATTTGTATCCCGCCAGAAGCTATAAACCAGTAAGTTACGAAATATATTCCATCTGAAGCAAGGAACCATGCTGCTGACCAAACCTAGGGCATTGAAGATTCAGAATTCTGATGGCTCTCTCATGGCTTTCATTTGTATGGCCATGCCAGAAGCCATGAAGGAATCATTGTTTCCAAGGTTGATTACATCCTTGGGCGGGCAGGAGTGCATTATTGATGTGGATGGCTTGGGGGATGAAGATGTACCATTCAATTACGTTCATTTTAGCTGGTATAATAGGTATACTCCCAAGGTAAGTGGGCTTCAACCATCCTATTCTGACCATGCATGAATTTGGACACTAGGGTGTTGATGTGCCCCAGGATACCCACCCTCACATGCTTCAACATGCCAATAGGACCTCCATAAACATCACACAAATGATACCTTATCAATGCCATGATGTGGAGAAGTACAGGGCACTATATGACAACATTACATTTGGATTTGAGGACATGTTTGCATGGATATGTGAAGTGGTGAGTTCTGGCCAACTATTCTAGCCAACTATTCACTGTGATTCCAAAGTTTGAAAGTCACTTACAAGATGAGTATGGCAGGCTTAGGGAGGCGATTGACATGCTCCCTGGGGCCTCACATAGCCCATTTAGCCCCATGTCGTCTCTGGTGGTCAACCTCAATGTCAGCACGCTAGCGCATAGGGACTCCTTCGATAAAGAGCTATGTTTGGTGATGCCAGTGGGTGAGTTTGATGGCGGGGCTCTGGTCCTAGTGGAGCAGGGTCTGGTTCTCCCACTCAGGAATGGGGACATCGCGGTTTTCCGGTCTGCAGAGACCATGCACTTCAACATGACTTACAGTGGCCGTCGCTGTTCATTTATCATGCAAACAAATAGGGAGTTCGACAAGTGGGTGAATAACCGTAATGGATGGTCAGGAAACATGTTCTTCAATTAATTACATAGCTTGTAGGTCATGATACTACAGCAACTCTACGTCTTGACAATTTGTGAGTGACTTAGCCAAATAAGAACCAAATAGGGTGATGTAAACATAAGCATAGTTGCAATTTTTCGCAAACTTTGCGCTGTCTCTTCTGAACTTTCACTCATCAATGCCACCAACACAGAGTTCCACCAGTAAACTGTCTTCCAAGGGGAGACCATTCATGCAGGTGTCCACCAAGAGTCCAGGGAGCAAGTCTCCTCATGGCAGCAAGGCAAACGAAAGCAATGCAGCTCAGGTACATGTAATCTGTGCATATCAGTGGAACATCTTTTGAATCCCTTCAACAAATAAGAAGCCTGCGAGGTTCAGGAAGAGTGGAGCAGGCGACAGTATGTTTGTATCCATTCCCTATGCAATCCTACTACTGATTTTGTATTTCCAGTGACTAAAAAAAGTGTGAGCCCCAAGAAAGCCACTACGTCCAAGGAGGCAGCTCAGAAAGAAGGTATATTTATTTCTGTTACATTTATGCTACGTTCTACTGAATATTGGTTTTTAGCGAGTAGGAAAAGGGTGTTGTCCTTGATGGACAAAGAGACAGAAGTTGAAACTAGCCAACGACCCAAGAAGATGAAGAAGACCCTACGCTTGCATCAAAGTGATGTTGAGGAGGAGGATCAGTTGGAGGAGGAGAATCAGTTGGAGGAGGAGAATCAGTTGGAGGAGGAGAATCAGTTGGAGGAGGAGAATCAGTTGGAGGAGGAGGATCAGTTGGAAGGGGAGGATCAGTTGGAGGACAACGTGGATGTGGACGATAATATCAACCAAGGCAATACCGATGAGGAGGGTGGAGATAGCGATGATAACTACATGGATGTTAACGCAGAAAAGGAAAGGGAGCCTTCTATTGATTTGGATGACGAGGTGAGTACTATATTGACATCATTGTCCCCTTATTACTGATACATAGCTCTTTGTTTGCAGATTGTGGTGGATAAGTCCCCTGTGGATAGGAAGGGAAAGAAGGTGTCAATGCGTGGTGATGATGAGGTGAGTCCATTTGTTAATGTTTCAGGTGTCCTATCACTGATATCTACCTGAAGGAAAAACCAACTAGTTCCAATGAAGAGGTAAGATTGTATCATTATAACAACATGACTTACAATTTTGCTCCGTAGGTCGAACAGGGAGATGGACAGAAACTGTCTCGCTGTCCCCGTGGTTCCAAGCTTGGAAAGGCCAGTTTAGCCAGTTTCGAAAATGTTGACATGCGTCGTCTTGCCAAGCTTGGCCACCGTCAGCTCCGTCAGCACGTCGCCACCATTGGGGCATTTCCTTTTCCTGTCGACAAGGACAAGCTTTGTTGACGACTCATCCAGAAGGGTGCTGGCCAGGACCCTGGGCTGCAGAATGTTCTGAGTGAGGTGGAGAATGACCAGCACTCCAAAGAGCGGCTACTGGACTACGTGAGTGTGTTTCTTTGCACAGACCAATTATTTAACACTTTGCCAGGTTTGGGGAGCAGCCACTCAGCTTCGGGGAGAGCTGATAGCAAAGGCACGGATGGCAGTGCCTACTGCGTATGGCTTGCAAGGAGAGTCACTACGGGGAAATACACTTTTTGATGTCCTCAAGTGGCTCATACAGCAGGGGAAGTTGATCCATAGTGGGATCAACGCAAAGGTGAACCATCATCACCTTTCTGGTTGCACTGCTGAGATTGTGTCTAGGCCATGACCTGCAAAGAGTCTAAACCCTGGAAGAATCCGATCTTTGCACAGCTTATCAAGGCCCAGTGGTGGGGACCAAAGGGTGAAGGCAGACAGCTTGGGCCAGACCCAACTACAAATCCATATCTCAATGCCCCAGTTTCCATGCTTGCTCTTGTTGCAACAGCGGTGTGTGGGATGTTGGGTTGGTGGGCAGGTACTGATAACTCCTATAGGTTGAATGTGTCCTCACTGGCTTGTTCTCTGGAGGGACGATAGATTTCAATGAAAACATCTACAGGGGAAGGTGAGTGGCAATTGGATGAATATTACTCGGGGTCAACTTTGCTTGCCAGGTGGAATCAGTACATGAAGATGTTGCAGGAGTTTAAGTCTCAGAGCCCCACCTACCTCCAAACTGTTCAACACGGCATCCAACAGGTCATTGGGTGAGTGCTTTGTTAAATTACACCAATTCGTGTATGACACCTCTTTCAAGTGTTCATCCAGTCCAGAAGGTCACCCCACCTGCATTCGACTTCTCTGTCCTGGAAGAAGCCACAAAAATGGAGCTACAGGGTGATGGCCAGTGATATCAGTATGTTGTATTTCCATCAATGCAGCCATATTTTGTTATACTCCAATGTTGTAAACATTGTATGTACTGTTGTTGATATTGCATATTGTGCTATTGTTGCAATGATATTCATCTGGTGACAATTATCACTATTTATGAATGTAAATGGTGCAAAAAGGAGAAAAAAAGAAATATCAAAGGGGTGTAAATATGTTCATAGCATTTACTATATATCAGTATAAATGCCTAAATGTGCATGACGTGCAAGATGTGCCATAATTGAGTAGATAAAAGGAGGTATTATAATGAATATCACTATGGCTACTTTTTACTATCTTTTGAAAAATAGTCTCACGTTTCTGCCCTTTATTGATATTTCACACTATATATAGGGGGGGTATGCTATGGGCGCTGTGCGCCTAAGTGAGGGAAGAGGTCAGAACAACCAACAACCAACACCAAATGACAGCAATATGCGAGTGGTGGTCTTCCTTTGCGTATCTGGTATATGATCTCCTCAGGGGAAGGTGCTGCACGCCTTCAGGCAAGGTGCAGGAGGGAAGGGAAGGGCTTCTGATGGGGAATAGATGCGACTGGGGATGGTATTGACTCCTCTTCAGCCTACCACAGTGGTTAGGAAGAGTCCTGGGATTGAGCAGTGGTGATGGAACAGCAATAGGGGGGGTAACAGCAGTGATGGGACAACAGGGAAGCAAGGGGACAGTTCCTGCTTCAAGAATGCGATGGAGAATGATGGGATAGAGTGGACAGAGATGCTAGACTGCGCTTCAGCCTAGAGAACTGATCAGATACAAGATATATCTGACAAACAACAATAATGGAGCTTTAGGCCAGCACTGAGTGACCTACAAGTCCAAAGACAGAGAGGGAGCTTATAGACAGAGAGGGAGTGTGAATGTGGTTGCTTTATTGAGGGGGAAGCTGACACTTCCTTGCAGCCTTTGGCTGCTGGTTTATATACAGGAGGGGCTGTGGCCCTGTAAGCACAAATGACTAAGTGCTTGGTAAGAAATTGGTAAGCGATCAGTAAGCAGTGTAATCAGGCTGAGTCATCGATGGGGAAAGCCTAAACAAGCTGCTGAGCCAAGGGAATGAGCAAAAACATAGGTAAAAAGGGGTGCATAACCAAGAATATGGAAAAATCATTGCATGGGGCCCAAAAGAGAGGGGGGGGAAGCAGGGGATGAGTAGATCGAAGCTAAATGAGCATATGCGATGACATAATGCATATGAATCATAGGGGCATGAGTCATGAATTGATAAGCAGCATGATAAGCATGATTTGAAGGATGATTGGTAAGTGATTGGTAAGGGGAGTAATGGGGATTAGTAATGCCAAGAGGGGATGAATAATGCGCAGCAGAGTGAGTCAGAGTGAGCCAGAGTGACTCTGTGTGACTCAGACAGAAGGGAAGCACAACCTGTGATTCATTGAACTTTAGATCTGGAGATGAGCTTCTGAAGCAGTGCCACTGATGGGAGTGGCTGGGGGATAATAAGAGAATTGATCCGACCAAAAGAGCAGTGTCAGGGGGCCTGGAATGACAAGTAGAGTCACAGCTGGTCACAGAGTGTCACAAATCCCTTGGGTTGAGCTTCTGTAGAAGTGCAGTCTTCCCTTGAGCAAAAACGCGAAAGCTGTAGGGTTGGTGCTCCCAAGGTATTAGTAGGTAGATATGGTGGTTAGTAGATGGTACTCACCCTCAAGTGCAGTCTTCCCTTGAGCAGTAAGGGGAAGGTTCTGTACTCTATAAGGGCTCCTAAGAAGGGTTCTAGAGCACTGTTTCATTCGTGTTTGTTGCGGGATAGCAGCGAAGTGAAACGTGAGTAGCAGATTCGACATGTCCAGGGAAGCGAGATGAATGATGGAGGGAGATGGATGTGACAGGACTCTGGGATGAAAGGACCATATGCAGAGGACTCAGGAGACACAGAGACAACCAGGTATGAATTTTCAAGTCTAACAATAGACTTGAGACGACCAAAGTATGTGCGCGACGCAGGACTGACGAGGAGAACGCGCTGACCGAGAACAAGAGGGATTGAGGGAGCAGGCTGGGAAGATATGTACCAGGCAGTACACAGGAGCTCAGGGAGAGGCTGTCCCAAGAGCAGAATGTAGTTGAGGTCTGCTGCAATAGCGGAGAAACGTTCCAGAGAAAATGCGGACTCCATAGTGACTGATGAAGTGGGTGTCTGGATTGCGGGTGGAATATCTCTGTGGGAAATAAACGGATTTACATTGGAACTTGACGGGCAGATAGAGCACGGTCTAGGCTCCATGATGGTATAGTCACGTGCCTGATAGCTTCAAAAACGGTGGAGCTATTCAAAATATCGGAATGCCGGCACTGGGCGCCTAAATTTGACATTTGGGCGCTAAAAATGATTCTTCTCTTTTCTCCTTCGTTTCTCAATCATTTCTTCTGCTTCTTTGGTTGTTCTGGTATGGGAGTTGGACTGCATTTGCTTGCATTCCTTTCTCATACTGAAATGGTCATTACTCCTTGGATTCTTCTGCTTCTTGGCGGTTCTTGTGCGAGGGATGACTGCCAGATGATGGCATTCATCTCTTGCTCCAGGATAGTCATTCTTGTGCGATAGATGGCTACGACGAGGATTGTATTCATTCTTTGCATAAGGATAGTCTTGACTTTGCATGATATGGATAGCGAGGGCTGTCTGTATCCCTCAAGTCGGGACAATCTTTCAACAGATCTTGGGTGTGCATTCTTCACATTAGTTTCATCGGCTAACTTTCTCCATGTCCACAGTACCAAACACGTTTGGTGCGTGACAGCGCCATTGGTGCGATTTGTGCATGTAGTGCATGAGGGGCAATAAATAGCGGTAAATAGCGATCAATGGCAGTATATAGTGATAAATTGCATTATCGATTTTTCCTGATGCAGTGACACAGAGGAGACTGAATCAGAGGATGACCTACCTGTGATCATTCCCTGTCCCTCCCCAATCACTCCAATCACCCTGATCATGTCATTCCTGAGCGATGACGATGACCCTGATTCAAGTAAAGATTCCATTGCGCTAGAAGATGCTCGGTACTGCCTATAGAAAGGTGGTGGTCTGCACAGGGAAGGTCTAGCCCTGAAAGAAGGGAGAAGGAGAGCTGTAGGTAACCTCAGTATGCTGGCAAGCTACTGATATATTAGTATATACCTGTAGGTAACTACAAGGTATTAGTAGGTGTATGTGGTGGTTAGTAGATGGTACTCACCCTCAGTATGCTGGCAAGCTACTGAGGGACTATGGTAATAGACTCTACTGTATGTGCGATGTATGCTTATGTAAGTAGGTAAATATACCACAACAATCTGTTTATAACTCCAACACTGCCATCTGTTGGGTGCAATCAGCGCACTCTGTGATGAGGTACTGAAGGTGCGCGTACTCCAGCGTATACCAGTCCCCATGATGCGAGCATCGCAGTTGCCACTCCTCGAGCATTTTGCCGACTTCTGGCCCCATCTGTTCTGCAAGAAGTTGCGCATTGATCCTGAGGTGTTTGACTGCATCCTGGATCAGATTAGTGGCCATCCAATTTTTCTTTCATGCGGAAACCAACCTCAATTACCTGTGGCAATCCAACTCACAATCTTTCTAAACCGTGCTGGCCACTATGGCAATGCCATATCTCCCAAAGATGTGGCCCAGTGGGCCGGAGTCAGCATGGGTTCTGTAGTAAACTGTACTCACCGTGTAATGGTCGCCGTGCTAGACCAGCATGATTTGTTTCTTGCCATTCCTGATGTGAACTCTGAGGAAGTGGAGATGGCATGACAGTGGGTAGAGGATTGTAGCTGCCCACATCAGCAAATCACTTTGTTCTGGACAGTTCTGGACAGTGCCACACAGAGCCACAGAGCCCCCAGCTTAGTCCATACTGGACAGCTCTGTCCAGATAGACATAGACTGTGGACTTCTGTGGAAGTCTGTACAGCTCTCCCCAGTTCTCCCCAGATGTACAGAATCATTAGCAAAACTAGTACACACTTACCCTTAGTACTCCTTTGCAACACATCAGCAAGGTGACAATTTCTCTGACAGCACTTAGGTCCCTTAACAGTCTGAAATGGTCTGACATGACTTAACAGTCTGGGAGCATCTGACATCAGACTGGGAGTTCTGGAATCAGACATTTAAGACCAGTCAGACCAGTCAGACCCCCCAGAGAGTAAGTCAGTCAGTCATTTAAGACCACCCCAGACCAATCAGATCAGTCAGACCCCCCAGACAGTAAGTCAGCCAGACATGTAAGACCACCCAGACCACCCAGAGCCATCAGACCCCTCAGATAGTAAGTCAGTCAGACACTTAAGACCACCCAGACTAGTCAGACACTTAAGACCACCCAGAGCAGTCAGAGCAGTCAGACCCCTCAGACAGTAAGTCAGTCAGACATTTAAGACCTGTCAGATCAGTCAGAGCAGTCAGACCCACAAGACAGACAGACAGTCAGTCAGTCAGACCAGTCAGACCAGTCAGACCCCTCAGACAGTAAGTCAGTCAAACACTTAAGACCATCCAGAGCAGACAGAGCAGTCAGACCCCCCAGACAGTAAGTCAGTCAGTCATTTAAGACCCTGCCAAACATGTCAGACCAGTCAGACTGATCAGACCCACCAGACAGTCAGACCATTCAGATACTCCAGACCAGTCAGAGTGGTCAGAGTGGTCAGAGTGGTCAGACCCCCAGACAGTTAGGTCAGTCAGACACTTCAGGCCACTCCAGACCAGTCAGATTCCCCAGACAGTCAGGCCAGTCAGACACTTCAGACTGTGTCAGATCAGTCAGAGTGGTCAGAGTGGTCAGACCCACTAGACAGCCAGGCCAGTCAGATAGTTCAGACCAATCCAGAGCAGTCAGAGCAGTCAGAGTGATCAGACCCCCCCAGACAGTCAGGCTAGTCAGACACTTCAGACCACCCCAGACCAGTCAGACCAGTCAGACTGGTTAGACCCCCCAGGGTGTCAGACTATCAGACACCCCAGACCACTTCAGACCGGTCAGATTGGTCAGATTGGTCAGATCTGCCAGACAGTCCAACCAGTCAGATATTTCAGGCCACTCCAGACCAGTCAGAACAGTCAGAGTGGTCAGACCCTTCAGGTAGTCAGGCCAGTCAGACACTTCAGGCCACTCCAGACCAGTCAGACCAGTCAGATCAGTCAGACCCCCCAGACAGCCAGGCCAGTCAGATGCTTCAGACTGCTTCAGAGCAGTCAGAGCAGTCAGACCCACCAGGTAGTTAGGTCAGTCAGATACTTCAGGCCATTTCAGAGGTGTCAGAGTTGTCAGAGTTGTCAGACCCCCTAGGCAGTCAGACCAGTCAGACACTTCAGACTGCTCCAGATCAGTCAGAGCAATCAGAGCAGTCAGTCCCCACTGACACTCAGAGCAGTCAGACACTTCAGACTTCTCCAGATCAGTCAGAGTGGTCAGTGGTCAGACCCACCAGGTAGTCAGGCCAGTCAGACAGTCCAGACTAGTCAAAGTGGTTTAGACCAATCAGACCAGTCAAACATTTAAGACCCTGCCAGACATGTCAGACCAGTCAGACTGATCAGAACCCCCAGACAGTCAGACCAGTCAGACACTTCAGATCATTCCAGACCAGCCAACCAGTCAGACTGATCAGACCCCCTAGGGTGTCAGACTGCCAGATAGTCCAGACCAGTCAGAGCAGTCAGAGTGGTCAGACCCCCTCAGACTGTCAGACTGCCAGACTGGCCAGACAGATCAGACACAGACAGTCAGACCAGTCAGACACTTCAGATCATTCCAGATGGGTCAGAGCAGTCAGACTCTCCAGCTAGTAAGGTTGTCAGATAGATAAGACCATTCAGAGTAACCAGCACAATCAGGCCCTGCAGATAATAAGTCACTCAGAAAGTTTAGACCACCCAGACCATCAGACTGTCAGACAGTCCATATGAGTCATAGCAGCCAGATACCCCAACCAGTAAGTTAGTCAGACAGTCAAGACCATTCAGACCATTCAGACCATTCAGAAAATGTGATTAACAGACAAAACCTAATAGTCAATCATTGTTGTTACATATGTCTCAAGAACAAGCAATAGTGTAACAATATATTCATGTAACTAATCTATAATTGTTAGGGGTCCCTATTGTCATTTAGGCATGGGTCATCATTGCCTAGGGGACAGGTTGCCACCATGGTTGTCAACAGTGATGCTGGCAGTCAAATCACCTTGTTTACAAGGTCACTGCATGTGGAAATTGTAGATGCTTTTTTCAACATCCATGCAATTGCCTGTAGTAACAAAACTCTGCTGTGGAAAAAGCCATAGTTTGGAGGCCACTTCACAAGTGTACCAGCTCTCTATAGTTAAGAAGGTGAATGGCACAGTCATTCAGATTGGCTTGTGCCAAGGGGATTAGTTTAGAGATATATGGGCATGCACATAAACAAGGTGCCTGCCATCGGTGATGGCTTTGTTCTGGTTAAAGGTGTATGGGTGTTAGGTCCTAGCAGAGTTTGAAACCTAACCTAGTGGTCCTCCTCTACTATGAATTATTTTATTTTATTTAATATTTGGCTGACCCATACACCTTTAGCTAGAGTGCCCAGATTAATCTCTTCCTATCCTCTGCATTTGAAATTAGGGCTATACAAATGCAGAGGATAGGAACAGATTAATATCCATTCACCCCTGCCTGTGGACAACACAAATTTGACCACATGCTCACACTGGGTCAATCCAGTGTCAGTAGTATAGTAGCAATAACACATCAATACCAAAAAAAGAGCCATTAAAACAAAACAATTTTTATTGTATCAAGGTATGACATGGACTAAATACTATATTAAATAAATTGCGCCGCCGCCGCCATCGTGTGATCATCGACGCGGGGTGGTGGGTGGTAGTGGGTCGGTGTCATCGCCGTCGTCGCGTTGGTGGGCCAGTGTGGTGGTGATCAGTGTTTCGCGTTGTCGACGCAGTTGGGTGGTGGACACGTCATTGGCCGTTGTCGTCGCGTTGGTGGTCGACGACGCCGGTGGCGGTAGTGGAGGCTGTCGTGGTCGTCGGTGTTGGTGACCATGTCGACGACGTTGAGGGTGGGGTGGGGTCGTCGTCGTCGTCGCAAATGGTGGTGGGGTCGTCGTCGTCATCACGTTGGTGGTGGCCGTTGTCGTTGTCGACGCTGGTGGTGGAGTGGGTGGTGGGTGTCGTCGTCTCGCACTCGCCGTCACCGTCCTCGTCCTTGTCACATCAACCTCGTCGTCCTTGTCCTCATCGGGTCATCCTCGCCGTCCTCGTCGTGTCGTCCTCGTCGTCATCCACGCGGGTGTTGGTGATGGTGGGGTTGGGCGATTTGCTGGTGGTGGTGGTGTCGTCAACGGCTACGACGCTGGGGCTGGGGTGGTCACCGTTGTCGACGACGACACTGGTCGTCGTCATCGCTGCGGGTGCTGCGGGTGGTCGTTGTCAGTAGTGGTTGGTGGATGCGAAGAACTTACCTTTGTGCAGAGCACGGGACTTAGAAAAAAAAATGGAGTTGTTGTGATTACAAATCACGTCACAACAAATGCAAACTTTCTCTACATAAGTCCTGCGTCACCACTCTGCCTCCCATTCAACCATGACGACGACGACACGTCGACCACCACCACCCACAACCACGACCACCACCCACAACGACAAACGACTCGCTATCAGGTACGTACCATCGCATGCAGCGCCCACCACTAACACGCGACCATGACAGCCCCAGCATCGTCTCTAATGGACGACCGTGGACGACAACGACGCCCTCCCCTACGTCTTCTCTAGCGGACGACCATGGATGACGACGACGCCCTCCCCTACGTCGTCTCTAGCGGGCGACCGTGGACAACGACGACGCCCACCCCTACGTCGTCTCTAACGGACGACAGACCATAACCACCCATCCCAGCGTCGTCTCTGACGGACGACGGACGACGCTCAATGTTGCAGGCAACCACCTGGACGACGACGATGACCCTACCACCACCAGCAACGACAACCACGATGTCGACACCCCCCGCGTCCGCCATCCCCAGCACTTTGCCCGAAGACGACGACGACATTCTCCCAGCCCCAGCGTCGTCTGGCGACCGCGACGACGCGTACCCGTGTCCCCCAGCCCCAGCATTGTCGACACAGCCATCACCCACACCCACATCGGCGTCGATGACGCGACTATTACGCTACCAGAATCTATGATGCCCCCCCTCCATTCGTATATAATATATATTTATTGTATTTTTTCAGAATTAATATAAATTTATTAACATGAATATTAAACAAATTAAGTGATAAAAGAATACAGATGGATAGAGCTAATGGCCTGGCCAGTCTGACTTATCTGACTGGTCTTACTGGTCCAATTAGTGTTATTGGTCTGGCTAGTCTTACTAGTCTAATTGGTCTAACTGGTCTGAGTCTCTGAATTGTCTGGCCACTCTGGCCAGTCTTACTGATGTGACTTGTCTGGGTGGCCTGACTGGTCTTGTTGGTCTGGATTGTCTTAAATGTCTGACCAACTTACTGTCTGACAGGTCTGACAGTCTGGGTGATCTGATTAGGCTGGGTGGTCTGGATGGTCTGGATGGTCTGGATGGTCTTCACTGGCTGACTGTCTGACTGGCTGGCTGGTCTGGCTGGTCTGACATGTCTGAATGGTCTTCACTGGCTGACTGACTTATGATCTGAGTGGTCTGACAGGTCTGACAGGTCTGGATGGTCTTAACTGTCTGACTGACTTACTGCCTGAGTGGTCTGACAGGTCTGACCGGTCTGGATTGTCTTAACTCTCTGACTGACTTACTGTCTGGGTGGTCTGACTGGTCTGGAGTGGTCTGGACTGTCTGACTGGCTGGCTGGCTGGCTGGTCTGGCTGGTCTGGCTGGTCTGACTGGTCTGGTGGTCTGGCCATCTGGTTTCAGACACCCTGGTCTGATGGTCTGGAATGGCTTGACTGACTTATCTGACTTATCCATCTTAACTGTCTGATTCCAGACAATCCAGACGCTGTAAGAGAGTTAAGACCAATTGTCACCTTGCTGATGCACCAATACTAGGCTTTGTCCAAAAGCCAATTCAAAGCTCTCATAGTAGTAATAACACTCATTCAGACTCTTATGGCACTCATAGTAATAGTTTGTATAGCACCAAATATATTATCAATTACTAACTACATACATGGTGTGTTGACTACTAGTACCAAAAACACTGCTCCAATGAAGCAATACTAAGGTTGAGTTAGTGACAAGCTAGATCAAGCTAGCAAAAAGAACTTACAGGGTGGTTGTCAATTTCCGGCAGGCTAATAGCCTCTAATCATGCTTGACCATAGTCAAATAACCTATTAGTACAATTGTTAGACAAGTTAATATGTAATGGTAGTGGGAAACTTACCATTAGCTCCGGCACTAGCATTTGTTGTGTAGTCAAATAACCTATTTGTACTATTGTTAGACAAGTTAATATGGTAGTAGTGCCAGGAAACTTACCATTAGCTCTGGCACTAACATTTGTTGTGTAGTCAAATAGCCTAATAGTACCATTGTTAGACAAGTTAAAATGTAGTGGTAGTAGGAAACTTACCATTAGCTCCGGCACTAACATTTGTTGTGTTGAGCCCACTCCTACATAGTAGGAAAAGGCATTTGTTTGGTCTGGTTTGCCATGTTGCACAAGAGGTGTGACAAACTGTGTTCACAATATCGCGTTTTTCACATTTTTGGGCACTTAGTCAAATTTCAGACCCATGACAACTACCAACTGGGACTACACTTTTGCTACACAACAATTGTACTACACATTTTTGGTAATCAACACTACACTACAAACACTACACAACACATCCTAATTGATACTACGCATTTTTGGTAATCAACACTACACTACAAACACTACACAACACATCCTAATTGATACTACACATTTTTGGTAATCAACACTACAACACAAACACAACACAACTACTCCGCATTTTTGGTAATTAACACTACAACACCAGCACAACACAACTACTACACATTTTTGGTAATTAACATTACAACACAAACACAACACAATTACTCCGCATTTTTGGTAATTAACACTAAACCACAAACACAACACAACACAACACTTCCTAATTGATACTACACATTTTTGGTAATCAACACTACAACACAAACACAACACTTCCTAATCGACACTACACTTTTTACTACACTTTGACTACACTTTTGGTACACTTTTACTACGCTTTTTTGGTACATTTTTATTACACTTGTTACTACACTGTTTACTATACTTTTTACTACACTTTTACTACGCTTTTTTGGTACACTTTTATTACACTTTTTACTACACTTTGACTACACTTTTGGTACAATTTTGACTACACTCTATTATGCTTTTTGGTACACTTTTATAACACTTTGACTACACTTTTGGTGCACTTTGACTACACTTTTACTACGCTTTTTTGGTACACTTTTATTACACCTTTTACTACACTTTGACTACACTTTGACTACACTTTTTTGGTACACTTTTATTACACTTTGACTACACTTTTACTACGCTTTTTTGGTACACTTTTATTACACCTTTTACTACACTTTGACTACACTTTTTTGGTACACTTTTTACTACACTTTATTACGCTTTTTTGGTACACTTTTATGACACTTTGACTACACTTTTGGTACACTTTTACTACACTTTTTTTGGTACACTTTTATTACACCTTTTACTACACTTTTACTACACTTTTGGTACACTTTTCACTACACTTTTATTACACTTTTACTACACTCTTTTGGAACACTTTTATTACACTTTTTTGGTACTTTATTACACTTTTTACTACACTTTGACTACACTTAAAAGTGTAGTAAAAAGCATACCTCAAAGATGTAGTGAAAAGTGTACCAAAAGTGTAGTCAAAGTGTAACAAAAGTGTACCAAAAAAGCGGAGTAAAAGTGTAGTCAAAAGTGTACCAAAAGTGTAGCCAAAGTGTCATAAAAAGTGTAGTAAAAAGTGTAATAAAAGTGTACCAAAAAGTGTAGTGTCAATTAGGAAGTGTTGTGTTGTGTTTGTGTTGTAGTGTTGATTACCAAAAATGTGTAGTATCAATTAGGAAGTGTTGTGTTGTGTTTGTGGTGTAGTGTTAATTACCAAAAATGCGGAGTAATTGTGTTGTGTTTGTGTTGTAATGTTAATTACCAAAAATGTGTAGTATCAATTAGGATGTGCTGTGTTATGTTTGTGTTGTAGTTGACTACCAAAATGTGTAGTACCAATTGTTTTGTAGTGCTGTGAGAGTAACTTGCTGGAGAACTGGGGCTTTCTGGGGCTTCTGGGATGCTGTAGTCTACTGTGGGAACATTACAAACTCTGTGGAAATCTGTCATACTCTGGCACATTTTTGTGGATTTGCTGATGCAGGCTGGAGAAACAGAGTATTTGTCACGGATGGGTCAACCATAAACCTGTTCGAGAAACCGGGTATCTATGGTGAAACATTTTATGACAGAAAGTCACGCTACTCACTTAATTGCCAGGTGTGTAGATGTGCCACACTACAAAGAGCCCACTGACTAAACTTCATTCAGCTTGTTGTCATGCCACACAATCTCCGTATCGTTGACTATGGATTTGGACACCCAGGGAGCATTCATGATGCCTATGCATTCCAGGGTATGCAGATGGCAAAGAATCCTGATCAAGCGATCCTGGAAGATCATTGGATCTGGGTGGACAGCACGTATCCAACGCAGACTTGGTGCGTTGTACCATTTAAGGCCACTGGTGGGGGGTTGTCGAGAACTAGAAATTTATACAACAAATATCTGTCAAAAGTAAGTAGCATTATAATTTCAGATAGGCAAGAACTCATCATGTAGGTTCGGGTCTGTGTTGAGCATGCATTTGCCACTTTGAAGGGTTGCTTTCAATCACTCCAAGAACTTCGACTGCAAGTTAGAATGAAAAAAGACATTCGGATTGCGGTACACTGGGTACAGTGTTGTATCATCCTTCACAACATGATTGTTTCGTTTGAAAGGGTGTTAGGAATTGAGTTGTCGGTTGCATGGGCAAGAAGGGAAGGCTGGGAGGCAAACCACCGCACCCAGCCAGTAGTGGTTGATGACCCTGCTGGAACGCCAGGACAGCGGTTCCGTACAGAGTTGATGACAAGGTTGTTTCAACATCTTGGTTTACTAGCTTGAAGTTCAAAATACAGATCAATTCGAGACAACAGTCAGACTAGTATACATACAGACGCATACAACCATTGTCCAAAAACTTCATAGCGATGACAACAAGTAACTGTGACAACAAGACGATGTTGGAGTGTGTATATGTGCCGGGGGACGAACAATTGATACGAGGGGGACGTGATGAGCAGCGATGATGGATGGAAGGTGATGCCTAAGAGTTCATCTCCGAGTCTTCAGCACCTGTGGATTTCAATTTTGCCAACTCGATCTGCAGCTGCAGCAGCTGAACCTGCTTAGATACAGCATTTTCTTCCACTTGTCTCAGTTCAATGTCAAGCTTCTTCAGATCAACTTGATGCCGAAACTCAGTCTCGGCATTGGCATATTTTGATGCCTGTTCCTCCCGCTGCACGGCAAGTTCCTTGTCCCTGACGGCAAAATTGTACTTTGCAAGCGTATGACAAGTTCAGTTATAGTCAGCATCACCAACTTGCAAAGTCCCCTCCTCCAGCTCATTGAGTCTATGCTCGTATTTACTGCCACTGGCAGATGAGGACCCCACTCGCCTTGTTGCTGAGCTGCTTGGAGCTTTGCTGGTGGAGGCCATGGAAGGTGAACTAGTAGACGAATGGGCAGAGCTGGGGGGAGGATATGGTGTATGCCTGAACGCAGAGCGTCCATCCCATGATGGAGTCTTTGGCCTCGGGGTAAGTGGCTTCTTGCCTGAGGTGGGCATTGCGGAGGGGGGAGGCTTTTTTCAATGACACACAATTAGAATTATTCAGAGTATGATGATAATAATAATACTCACTGCTGGAATTGGCCCAAGCGGTCCAGAGTCATCCATCTCATCTGCACCTCCTCCAAAATCCATCTCCTCTGCATCCATACACTCATCTCCCTGATCCAGGGCTGCAATTTGGTCATCAATCTCCCTCATTGCCTCATCTTCATCCAACTGCCTTTCTCCAGTATCATCGCCTGGAAATGTGCCATCTCCAGCTAGTCCATCATAGGTAGGGTTGGAGTCATTGTCTTTGGGGGGATCCACATCCGCATCTGCCCCTGTTCTGTTCTGTATTGCATCTAGGAGGCTTTCAGCATTGTTTGCATTAAGGTCAGAGGATACAAGATCAGGATCGAAAGATGGGATTCCCCGCCATATTGTGTCGAGATCGTCATAGAAAGGATATTTTGTATGGATCTCAGCTTGCAGAAGGCAATATTAGTGATGGAATTGCATCATAGATTAAACACACCTAAGAGATTCGGATGAGCAGTCCCCAGGACTACACCCTGTCCAGTGCTCGTTAAGCGCGTACGCTGATTGTGATATAACCTTTTTAACCTGGGGGGGAAACGGTCAATCAGTAGAGGGTACTAACATACAAATGATATGGACTCAACTTACGTTGATAACCGATTGCTCAACGAAGTACTAAATCTCCCTGGGTCCGAGGTATATGCTGATCCATAATTGGGATCCTTCTCGAACAAGTGTCTTGCGATGACAGCTTGGACTTCTTTTTTGTTTTTCCCAGAAGCCCTATCACCAGATACTGGGGTGTGGGTGGAAGCGTGATCATGGAAGAGGATGTGTCGATCAGCAGGATGAGTGAGGAGCCACTGGATAAGACTAGTCATGAGGGTTGGATTGTTGTCCCAGTTGACATTTCCAGTGCTGCTTGATTGGGAATCCTCGGTGGGGGGTTCAACGTGCTGTTGGGGAGGCTGAGATTGAGTAGGCTGGGGAACAGCGAGGGCCCTTCCCCTCCCATGACCTCTTGCAGAACCTCTTGCCCGAGGTTTGACAGGCTGACCTCCTGGGTTTTTGTGAGCCTTTGAGCTGGTGTTGCTGCTAGCCATGGTGAGAGTCTGTCCTGCATGCTCCTTGAGGCATGCAGAACAACATTGGGACAGTCGTAGTGGAGGCATGTATTTTTCAAACTCAGATGGCAGCCCAATGTGGCTGCATAGCCATTGCATAGTGCCAGCAGAGTGCCACTGAGCACCACTAATATTGCAACACTTATTGCAACAATATGTGCAAACACAACACTGCAAAAAGGGCCAAACTTTCTATTTCTCATGCTCATCCAGAAAAGGGAACATTTTCCAAACTGGCAGGTTCTCATGATTTAACGAACTCCTTGCTTTGCAAGCAAGGGAATGCAATGCTGAGAGTGAGAATCTAAATTTCTATACTGTTATGTACAAGTAAACAGAAGTGAGAACACATGGCCATAGGAAAGTAGCATTTTGAGTAATTATTTTGATACTATATAGCGAATTTATTAGCACCTCTATACTGTCTGGTGCTGAGGATGTCATGTGACCACATAATGTACCTAGATTGTACCATACAATATGGACAGCAGAGGTTGACAATTGGCCGTGTTACATGACCAGTGGAACATGGGCTGACCTCTAGAGGGTCATCCTGTTACATGGGTGGGCCCAGGTATGCCTGGTGTTACCATGTGGTATAGACAGGCCCATGGGGTACTATTGGTAGGAGTGTTTATCACTGGCAGGTCCAGGCTGGAATGGCAAATGGTCAGGTCTATATGGGACAGTATATGCCAGGTTGGCATGGACAGCATGGGACAGCATGGGTCAGTACATGCCAGGCCAGAATGGGTCAGTTCATGCCAGGCGGGCAAGGGACAGCATATGCCAGGTTGGAATGGGTCTGGAAGTGTTAGGTCTAAATGGGACAGCATATGCCAGGTTGGCACAGGTCAGTACATGTGGGGCTGGCATGGATCGGTTCATGCCAGGCCGGCAGGGGTCAGCATATGCCAGGTTGGCAGGGGTCAGTACATGTGGGGCCGGCATGGGACGGCACATGCCAGGTTGGAATGAGTCTGGATGTGCTAGGTCTAGATGGGACAGCATATGCCAGGTTGGAGTGGAAGGACAAGACATAGGTTTCCCATATAGTATAACACATTGTAACATAGGCGGACCAATGGGGTGTGGGCTCCATGGTGTTCCATACCCACACAGGTTGGCCCATTAGGATGAGTACCATACCCTATGGACCACCAACAATAGCCCAGATAGCAGTGTGCCATATGGTATGGGACACTGCACTATGGGCCGACCGGTGGGGTATGGAACACCATGGAATGGGCTTGTATGGTGTTCCATACCCCACCGGTCGGCCTATGGCATAGTGTCCCATGCCCTATCGGTTAGCCTGTAGCACAGGATCCCATAGTATATGACACACCACTATGTAGGCTGGCCCGCATGGCATGGTGCACTCCGGTCTGGGCCGCCCTACTATGTAGGAACACTATGGAATGGGCTTCCATGGTGTCCCATGCCATGTTGGTCAGCCCATACCACAGTGTCCAGTGCCCTATGGGGTAGCCCATGGGACAGGATCCCATAGTATATGGCACACCACCATGTAGGCTGACCAGTATGGCACAGCACGCTCTGGCCTGGGCTGCCCTACTATGTAGAAACACTATGGAATGGGCTTCCAGGGTGTTCCATGCTATGTTGGTCAGCCCATACCACAGTGTCCCGTGCCCTATTGGTTAGCCTGTGGGACAGGATCCCATAGTATATGGCACACCACTCTGTAGGCTGGCATGGCACGGCACACTCCGGTCTGGGCCACCCCACTATGTAGGAACACTATGGAATGGGCTTCCATGGTGTCCCATGCCATGTCAGTCAGCCCATACCACAGTGTCCCGTGCCCTATCGGTTAGCCCGTAGCACAGGATCCCATAGTGTATATGGCACACCACTATGTAGGCTGACCAGCATGGCATGGCACGCTCCAGCCTGGGCTGTCTGACTATGTAGGAACACTATGGAATGGGCTTCCAGGGTGTTCCATGCCATGTTGGTCAGCCCATACCACAGTGTCCCGTGCCCTATCGGGTAGCCCGTAACATAGGATCCCATAGTATATGGCACACCACCATGTAGGCTGACCAGCATGGCACGGCACACTCTGGTCTGGGCTGCCCGGCGATGTAGGAACACTATGGAATGGGCTTCCAGGGTGTTCCATGCTATGCCGGTCAGCCCATGCCATAGTGTCCCGTGCCCTACTGGCAAGCTGGTGCCACGGGATTCCATACTATACGGCACAAGACCATGTAGGCCGACTGGCATGGCATGGTTGACCCATGTGCTAGTGTGCCACACTAACTATCCAATAATGGCTATGGTGGGCAGTCTATAAGGTACAGTAGACAAAGGGTAGGCTGACCGGTATGGCCCAGGACACTCCGGGCTGGGCCACCTGGTCTACTGGAAACACTATAGATTGAGCTTCCATGGTGTTTTGTCTGATGCCGGTCGCCTATTTGTCTTATTTTATCACACAATACGGATGCATCACTTCATGTCTGTCTAATAGTATGCAGTTGACTTCAAAGACACAAACTAGTTAATTCAGTTTCACATCAATGTATTCCAGACCATAACAACTGTCATCCACTCCATTGTTGGAACCCCCAGCCAGTTATGAATGTTATCTCACATGTAATAGGCGAAACAACACCTATTACCATCAACCTTGTTAACTCCATGTCGAAGGAGGCGGCCTGAAAAGGCCACAATGGTCCCGGGGCTATATTCCAATTGGACACCAAGAGTGGGAATATCTAAATAACAGTCCTGGTAATCCCCAACACTAACCAAAAGATCATACCAGTTCGCCCTGGAGTGTGGGTCCCGGTGAAATGGGGTTGCTCGGTTTGCAATGACCAACATGTTGGTGTAGACTGTGGCCCAGTCCTCAAGAGCATCATCCATGTCTTCATCATTCTCCACTGCCCATGCACTGAGCTTCTCCATTCCATCCAGGCCAGCATTATACAATGCCGGGTGCATGATGGAAAGAGCAGCAGACAGGATGCCAGATGGGTAGGACATTTGTGATGCCCAAGTTGAACTGGACTGTGTTTTAAGGGCTGCTGAGACAGAGGGGTGTCGTTCCGTGTCTACGTGCTGATGAGATAAGGGGATAATAATCACAGACAACTCATGGAATGACCAAGTTGATGCATGGCAGGGGCAAACTCCAAACATCCAGCAAGAGACTCTGCTTTGAAATAGTCCGGCTTTGTCCGCCAGGTTCGTCCAACAATGCTTCTTGGTAAAAGGTCTGGAATCACATCAAGTGAATCCAACATATGTTTCTATCAACTTGGATAAATGCCATTCCATTACAACCGGACAGAAAATTACCTGGACATTGTCGGCCAAGGCTCCTGGGAGGTACCACAAGGCAATTGTATTGCCCTCACCAAGTATAATAGTAGGTCTATCAATTACTGGGGGGCAGCCTTCATGTGGGGTAAGGGCAGTCAGTCGGGTGCCTGGCCAGAAAGCTTGCCTCCCAATCTACTGCCGCTCCAGTTTCCTTCTGGCCGAGATCATCGGCAAGTCTCCTGAACTCAATTCCAGAGGGGACTGGAATGATATACCTTCACCTGGAATGTACAAGATGAAGGCAAAAACTCACTCTGATGCTGATATGCTTGTGCCAGTATAGCAACCATTTGATGCATTGCAACGGTGTGATTGACTGGCATGTCAAGGGAAGGTACCGGCTGAGGTGAATCAGGGCCAGGAAAGACCAAGAAGCAGAACTGTTGGCGCATGTATTCAGTGAATCTTCTGGAAAGCCGGTAGTTGGTGGGTATATCGGACTGAACATCCATTCCTTGGACTGGTCTGGTGGGTGCAGAATCGGACAAACAGGAATCAGACATTCAAATGAAAATATACTTTGGTTATTGCACAGTGAATCTACATAAGATAGGAAGCCACATATTTTTACACAATGGATCATTTGTGCCTGGCATTGATTTCAAACTCCACAATGCCATTGACGGACAATGCCACCAGGCACACTGTGAGAATGTGGGTCTGGCTGATGTATATAAGCCTCACCAGCAGGGTCTGGTGGCAATTAATCACCATGGCTACTGATATAACTCCATATCAAATCTCCCTAGCCTTGCAATACATCGGCATGCGATTTCGGCGGTTTTCCCATGCCATCCAGCAATTGGCCAGACAGTCTATGCAACCGCCGGCAAATTGGTTTCAGCATGTGCAGCTGGAAGTGGTATGTGGCTAATTTGTCTTGGAACCTTCCAGTTAAACAAGGTGTAGAGGGTGCTGGAATGCCTATTTGCATCCTCAAGTTCCCTGGGGTCTGTCATGCATGTTCCGCATGCCGCAAACATTATCCTTCATGCAGTAACCCCCAGAAATGTGTCAGAAGATGGATTATTGCAGCATATAAGGGACCTCAACATATTCCAGGTAAAATCAGCTGAAGCTCAAATTCGGACAACTGGTGTGATGCCAAACACCTGGTGGGTGGATGGCCAAAGCTTACCGGAAGGGTATGACTGCCGGTCAATTGGGGAGATGGTGCAAGAGGCCGAGCTTTTCTTCCCCACAGTTCAGGTAACACAATCAAATCTTTACTTCATTTTTGTTCACCAGATCCCAGGATGGCAGATGGCCTCCCACTGTTATTCAACATGGAGAAAATGCCACCTGAATCACTCCAGCAAATGATCCGCTAGTGTGATGTGACTTTGCAGGAGATAAGGTCCGACATTGACAAATCTCATGTGGTGATGCAATTTTGTCAAGACTGGCTGGCACTGTTTGATGAGGTTCCCGAGATGAAGGAAGAGTTGATGGATGCATGGGTTGGATCGGTGGCCTGGCCAAAAAAGCAATAACCTGGGATAGTGGCTGGTACATATATTTATTTCAATGTAACTTTGTATGGGAATATGGTGAAGCTGTGGTGCCATTTCATTCAGCAGAGTGAATGCAATCGCTCATACATTTGACACTGTCTGGCTGCATAACAAGCTAATCCAGCATTGCCTGCTGCTGCACCTGCTGATCTCCGGCTGGACCAAAATTCAACCTGTGCAGAGAAAAACCCCTGTGTCCAATCGGCCTCACAGGTGAGTAATTGGACCTCCTCTTGCCACCTGTCCCAGAGTGCCTTTGTTCTCAACCAATGAACACGGTAAACTAGATAAAGTAGTGAGTGTCAGAGGCATGGCAGCATTATAATAGAGCACAGACATTCGGACATCCAATTATTCATTGCAGTATCCCAGGGTACATCCATGGTCCAGAACCATGCCAATGTATCATCCCGATGACCTCTTGCATTTGGGTCGGCAATTGCAGTACTCACCCTCAAGTCTTTTTCACATAGCTCCTGGTACTGGCTTAAGATCTCCTGACTGGCTCCCAATACAATCATTTGTGTCCAGCACCTGTGATATATGGCGGCATGCCGTTGCACAACAGCTTCCGTGCTCGCAACCCTGCCCCAGGCCCTGGTATTTTGACTGTAGTTTGAGGCATGTCTAACATCTGTCCGGAAGATGACAGCCTTGTCTGCAAGTGCCAGCCGGAGTTCATGCAATGCATCATTGGCCTGCCCCTGCTGGAGGTGCAGCTCCTGGTCCAATACCCCACCGACCCCGAACCTTTGAAAGTGGTCCTTGCCCACATAGGATGGCAGTGGTAGCACTACTAAGTCTGCATTTTCCACTGTTGGTGTCAAAAAAGGATCATTACCATCATACCCATTGTCTGTATCCTCTGGAGTTTGACCGGCAAGCTGAAGAAGATCATCGGAGTTGTCCCCAAAGAATCTTGCTGTGCACTCCATGATCCCAGTAATCTGGGACTGCAACCAGTCACAGTGGTGGACCATTGAAAGTCTTTGAGTTTCTGTCATGCCGGAACAGCTCTGGCGAGTGTCTATGGCAAGCACAATTTGTGCTTCTTCCATCTTCAATGCCTTTGCTATCCATGTGGCTGATCCACGTGGACAACAGTCCTCCCCCTGCTGGGCTATCAGGTTGATCTCAATAGATTTTGTTGTCGGTGCTTTGAACATTAAGGTCAACCAAATCCATAAGGTCTGTAGGTGCTCACCTTTCTCTAGTTGAACCTCAAAAATATCCATTGCCTTTGGATCCACAATTCTATTGGCCAAAGCAACTGTCTCCTCATGTTCCCATTTCTGACGGACCTCTGGTGGAACCCCATTGTCCAATGCGGCAAAGGACTCTGCAACTAATTCCAATGACTGTCTGGCGGTTAGTAGCTTTTTCTTGAGAACCAAAGCTGTGGAAATGTAAGCCCCGTCCGGCATTTCACCATGGCATTGTCACCACTTACACATGCGGTCCATCTTCAAGAAATTGCTGTCATTCATTTGGAAATCTAGCAACTCCTGTCTATGGGGTGTTGCCATTCCCCGAGCAGAAGGGGAGACCATATTAAGGGAGGACCACAAGGTTTCCATTATCTATCCATCCACATGGCCCGCTGCAGGAATAAAATTAGGAGCATACCGGGCAAAGCATTCCATCTGGTGACCATGGACATGCCAGAGCCCAATGCCTGGCCTAATCTGTAGACCCTCTGGTAAAGAAATAAAATTGTTTGCTTGCAGCCACTGTGCCAGGTTTTTGCTGTATTGACAATTGATATCATAAAATGTTATCACTTGCTGTTGTGGATCCATGGCATGCCAGACCGCATGCACCAAGGCATAATCCATGTTCACCTGTCTAAATGCCAGTAAGGTTTCGAGTAGATCTGATACCATATAACATACTGTTCCCCCTTTTGAAAGTCCACCATGGCATGGGGAATAAAACATCCATGTCTTGCACATGCACATCCCCCAATGCCAGTTGCTGCCAACTGGTTTCTCTGTGCATTTGCCTGGTTCACTGCCCGGTGGTTGTTGCAATCGGACCGCTGGCCCGGCCATCAGCAGTGCACCACCCCACATTTCCAAACTTTCACATACCTCCACTGGATTTGGTGTGGTGATAAGATATTGCTTATACCTGTCCGATGTGACCATATAACCCCTTCCATCCATCAGCCATAACTCTTGATCGGAATTCTTGGGTTTCATGTGTTTGGCCTTGAAATTACCATCCATCACAATAGTTCTTGTAAATATCCAACTTCTGGAACTGTAAGCCGATGGATAATATATGAACCACAAAATGCCTTACTTGGTGAGATTGACCTCTTGATCAGATGGGATATTGACACCAGGTTGCGGGCATGCTGGGCAGAAAAGAACCAGCTCGCCTGGCCCTGGATCAGGGGAGCCTTCATGGAACCCTTGCCATTTCAACAGCTTCAAGACCCTCCATATCTGGGATACTCTAAGCAGTTCCCGATACCGGTCCTTCCAATTGGCTTATATGAGCTGAAGGGAATAGTGATACTGGCTCACAGGGACCAGATGAGGGAATGCATTGGATGTGTTTCTCCGGAGCTTGTTGTAGTAATTCATTGCGGAGGTCCCACATTCCACATTGTCTCTGATAAAGTCATCTAGTACTTGAAAGGAGAATGATGTCCTGGGCTGCCTGGTGGTGGCTGGAAAGAGATCGGCCTGGGCCAATTGAAGATGTGGGTCCTCACATCCTGGGCAGCTACAACACCTGACATCACAGAAATGAACTCCGGATGTATGTACCACAGTCAGGCAACTTTGGTCTGATGGTGCACTCAGATGGGGGGGTCCCCCATGCTCCTCAAGATCTTCCCAATCTTCTTCAATGTCATTTGGCTGACCCCTGTCCATGTATCCACCTGTTGGACATGGTTCTCCACCATGCCCAAGATGCACCACCAAACCAGCCTTTGGTACCATTAACCACCAACCATAACTAGAGAAAGGTATGACACACCAGCCTCAGGGATGATTCCTGGAAAAATGTTCCATTCCATTGCTCAATTTGGTGGAATGGTATCAATCTATGTTGGGTCCTGCAGCAGGATGTACAAAACACTGGTCTGTGAGCACATTCAGTGCACCTGTAGGTCCCATCTCCTGCACACAAAATACAGAGCCTTGGTATGGGGGGGGCCTCTCTGTCAAGGAGCACAGTGAGATATTTCAGCTTATGGGGTAACCAATCCCGAAGATAACTGTTCTATAACACTATTGGGATGAAATGGCCTGCACAGTACCACATTAAAATCACACCTGATTTTTTGGCATTTGAAATCTTCTTGTAGATGGCTCATCATCCATATATGGATATCCATCATCATCTGGAAAGAGACCGGATTCCTCCATGGATGCAGAGCCAGCCCTAGTAGGAGTGACATTATTTTTTGGGATCGCATATCGAGCTTTCTTTCTTGGGGTGACCTTCACCATCTTCTCTTTAGTTCCCCTAGTAGTTTGCACTGACTTCCAAGTCACAAGGGTCACAGGGGTTGAAGGGCCAACTGGTATTATTGTTGACTTGACCATGACTGAGTGCTCAATACAATTGCAGCAGGATTTTTGCAGGCAATGGGTAGAAATTGTGATAGATAATCGTGATTGCATGTGGATCTGAGAACCGAAGAGCAATCAGGAACCTGCCATCACATTGCCATATATAGGAAGCAATCTGTAGATAGGCGAAAGATCTGGCCAAATATGGTTAGTTGACCAACCAACTGGGACCACATTTAACCAAAAGCAGTATGGCTGGAACTTTAAGTGATGATCGAGGGAATTCCAATCAACAAAGTAGCGAAGAGGCCATCGGTGCAAAGTTCTTCAATTCAAAATATACCCTACTCTACAACGTTCACCATGTCCTTGAATGTTGATGATGCCTATGACTCGGAATATTTCCACGATATGGATGGATCAGATGAGCCAGAGGAAGATGAGGTGGATGGGCCTGGAATTCCAGAGGAAGAAAATGCACCCAGACTCACGACTGAAGAGGTCAACATCCTGAAAGAATATCTGGAGGAGTGGGCCACTTTGAAGGGTGATAGACAGAGGCCAGTCACACAGTGGGCACGACAGCGGATAAAGGACCTCCCAGACAATGAATACATCAATGTGGTGGAATGGAATACTAAAAAGGAGGTGAGCAATATACAATTCAACTTGCATGGCCAGCATGTGCTTACAAGGGTTGTAGGCCATCAAAGACTGGTTGCAGAACCACAGCCGTAGCCGGGCCCGCAAGGGCTCTGTAAAGTGGGGGAAGAAGTGGATGGTCCATGAGGTGGTCAAGTATCAAAGGAAGGAAGAGATCCAACAGGAGCTTGAGAAGCAAGGGATCAACATGGGGAGCTGTGCTATGATTGCGGCCTATCAGCAGGGTGTGACCAGGGTGTTAAAAAACTTGACCAAAACGGAATTGGAAGAGGCCGCCCACCTTGCAGAAGAGTGGAACAATACCAAGGCTCCGCCAGAGGTACAGGCCGAGTGAGTATTTCTTGTCAGGTTATCAGATTGTTTGTTTAATGGCATTTAGGATTGCGGAGAAAAAGGGCCGTGAGTACTCCCAGGCATTTGCCAAGCAGATGTGGCAGAAGTGTGGTGCCCGAGTGGTAGTGATGATGGCATGGAAGGACTGCAATGGAGAGGCGATGGCTACCATGTAAGTGACCATTCTGTAGCTGCCACTACTGGACTCACAATATGCAGACATGATTTTAACGACACCCTCAATGGTGGAAAGGCATTTCCAGATGGGAAAATTATTGAAAAGCATTGGTTAGGCTATGCCCGGGATGCATTCAGTGGTGAAAGTGAGGATCAAGGTGATGAATCTGAAGCCGAAGACTGGCCTTCAAGGAAGAAGGCACAAAAGGGTCAGAAATGGCCAGCAATCACTCTTCCTATGCTGGATGATGATACCACTCAACTTCCAAACATCCTTGACATGCGTGCCCAAGAAAAAAAGGATTTAATCCGGACATTCCTCACTCACCACTATTGTAAATAAATTACAATCTGCAATTTGCCACTAATGCATCCACAGGTAAGGCATCTGGCCGCAACAAGGCCACTGTGCCTTGGTCAAGTATCACTGAAAGTCTGGGGGTCTACATCTCCCGCCAGTACTTCCTGGCAGAGATTCCCTTCAAGGAACCTACCAGGCTGACATATGCCCAGGTTACTGCCATATTGCAGTTTTGGTGCCGTCGGCAGCAGGCTACTCTGCATGATATTTTTAGGTTCAAAAAGTGGAAAGACATTGATGGGACCATGTGCAATCTGGTAATAATTTGGCCCAGGGTGGACAAGCCCAATGCAAACAAACACTGTTCGCAGAGGCAACCCATGAGAGTGATGAGGAGTTACTCGAAGGGCAGCAGGCAATAGGTGGTCACAGACCTACACCCACGACTGGTATGTGGATGGATTCAAATAGATTTGACACTCATTCCTTCCCACAGCAAATACTGTTCATCAAGCACAAATTCTCCCGGCAATATCGGGACCTTACACCATTAACAAGCCACACAGTAAGTTGATATATTTTTTTGTGTACCAATGGTTCTCAATATTAGCTGGAACCAATCAGCAGAAGGATCTGGTGCCGGAGGACATCCATCAACAACACAGTCAATCCCACAGATGCGTCCACCAAATAGAACCAATGATGTTTCACATGGCCCACTGAAACCAAAGCCCCAACTCAAATCAATATGTATGATATATTAAGTAACAAATATGGTTGACTGATATACTTGCATAGTAAAAAAAATACCATGTCTGATGGGTCAGCACTGCAGACCAGTTCTGGAGTTGCAAATGCAACTGTCCCACTTAATTCCAATGGTGGGTAATGTTGCTGGTACAGTCTGGGCACTCACACTAACAAATGTAGCCATGTCTGAAGGTTCTGGTATTGTGAAAGGCAGCTCATCCAGTGGGTCACATCCCTTGAACAAGGATAGCTGGTGCCAATCCACTGTGCTGCAAAAGTGTGTGCAGGACAATGGCACCACCTCATCAGAGGTAACTAATGAGGCACTCCGGCATTCCAAACATTCCCACAGAACACCCCTTCCTCCTGACCATAGTGTGCTAACACCGCTGCAAGGAAAGAGGAAAAAATAGGGGTAGCTTAGATTCTGTTCACAATTCCGTGGGTTGTAAAATAGCATCATATTTCTACAATCTTTCATGAATGCCGACCCCCAAGGTCAAGTCTGTCCAGTTGAGAACTTACACTACAGTTGCGGAAGCGGCAGAATATTTATAAATAATGTCTTTACTACAGTAGATCAGGATCTAAGTTTACTAACTCTTCCAGGTCCGGCACGGCATTTGTAGCCAAATGGTCCAACGCCATCCTAAACCGTGACCATGCCCTGTACTTCTCCACCAGGTCCATCCATCTGTCTGTGGCATCCACCATGGTGTTGGCATATGAAGAATGGGCAGCAATCAAAATGCCGTCGTGGCAGGGATGGAGTGGTGGCCGGCTCGGAGCCATCACGCTTGCCATGATCCCACATGCCCTTTGCACTGCTGGCATGAATAAGATGATCAACCATAGATAACGGAGTACTTACATGTGGACCGTGGGTCCCGTGCACTTTGTTCCCTGAGTGCTCACCAGGAAAGATTTGATAGCTCCCTATACCACTTATCTGCAAGCACATTAGCACTTCAAATGGAAGAAGATCACGGTCCGTACCATCCCCCACTTCAACCGGTGATCCTTCTGCTATGACTGACAGACATGGTTGCACCACCGTCTCGGACATATCAACACTGTGTGCTGGGCTGTCAGCTAGTTGCCTAGGTGACCCACATCTGGTGTTGAGAATGGGATCCAGAGTGTCCATGTGGCAATGAACAGAACTTGGTGATGGTGACTCAACCCAGTTAAATCCACCAGACATACGTGTAGGCGATTTGCATGGTGGCAGTACCGGAGTGAAGAATTGATGTTCTTGATCCGGTGAGCCAAGGTTCGGGTATCGCTTTGGACTAGATGTAGGTGAGTGCTTTAGTGGTGGCGGTGGCCAAATGGTCTGGAAGGGTGAGTGGGAAGAGGTGGAGGGCAGTGGTACTGGTGGAAACATGGCCTGGATGGGTGAGCTGGAAGGGGTAGATGGCATTGTTGGTGGTGATGCACAAATGGGTGGGGCTAGATCTAACTGGCTCCAGGGTGTTCGAGTTGACAGTGTAGATGGTGGTGAACTGACCACAGGTCCTGGTCCACTGGAAAATGCTAACAAATTGGGTGGTGGAGAGCCAACATCTGGTTGAGGCCCTGTAGTGAATTGAAACATTGTTGGTGATCAGGAATGGCAGGGAGGCTCTGGCATGGTGCAGGACGGTGCTGCTGGCAGGAAATCGGTACTTGACATATTCAAAGGTGCTGAGCAGGGTGAACCCAATGGGGGTGGGGGTCCAAGTGTCCATGGAGAAGCTGTTATGGGTGAATGGTCCACTTCCATTGTACTGTCTCCCTCTGTTTCCATTACAACGGAGGCACTCTCAGATAGCGTGGGCGAAATAACTGTTCCATGTAAGTTTACATTTACATTCAATAGAGAAATACTTACTGCGTTTCATTGGGCTCTTGTCGGTGAACCGAACAGTCTTCTTTCCTTTGGCAGGGTACATGACCGATATGGATGGGATTGCGGCAGGGTTTAAAGAATCAGGGAGGGATGGGGTACGGTGTGGCCAGTTAGGTTTACCATTATATAATCAACGTCCCCAGCTTAATGGTGATAATTAGTTAGGTAGAAACGGGTGAGACAATGTGGACATAGCTTAGAGTTCCACACAGCAGATCAAGCAACTGAATATGATGCCGGAGTGGTTTGTGAACAGCCAGGCAGGCCGGAATATTTGATTTGATCAATATTGCAAATACACTTTCAATGCATGGTCCTCATTGTTACACAGGATCTATGTCCTGTTGGCATTGTATTTCTGTCCACATGCGGTAGCTGTATTTCCATCAAACTCTATTGTACTTGATCAGGGTTTGCGTCATACATGGGAAGTGTTTATGTAAGCATCCCGAGTGTCATATTATCTGCACCATTTCCGAACCACTCACCCATTACTCTGCATCGTTCCCATTCACATCGTTCATCTCAATGTCTAATCCCACCAAATCCTCCAACATCTCCATTCTCAATGGGGCAGACCAAACCTCCATCGCCTCTCTGAATGTGGAATGTGTTGTCCAGAACGCCGTGCAACAGATCACTACCTACACGGACGGACTCAAGACAACAAATGACACGGTGTATTGGTGGAAAGTTGTGGATATTGTATGGAATCAGGTGGTAAGTGGTGTAAGATCCATGTCAGCCAAATGCTAACTATATTCTAGAAACTAGTGGAAGCTGTGGTTGAAGACCTCCCTGCTGGCTTTGTCATGCCAATGCATGTTATGGCAGCGGAACGATTCATGCCCAACCTGGCGATTGTTTGGCAGACAAAGAAGTGGCCTTTATGGGAGCCCATGCACAATGTGATGGATGCCAAGTTCCAGAACCATCAGTGGTACAAGCTCCGTGAACGATCAGCCAATGGTGAGCAGTTTGAGAAGGGGAAGGGGAAGGCATTGTCAGTGGTGAAAGAGAAGGAGGTAAGCATGGAAGAGGAAGTTGAACTAGATTTGCCAGGTTCAATGCCAGGCCCCAGTGAAGATGGGAACAATACAGGCGGCCAGGGCTGTACACAATCCCGGACGGTCGATGGCACTAGTACCCGTGGACAGAGAAAATCATGGAGACAGTTGAAGTCAGTGAAGTCAGCAGCATCGGTCAACAGCAATGCTGAGGCATTGACTCCTGCCTCAATGGCCATGGATGGCCCAATGGCCCCACCGACTGGATTTGTACATGCTCCCGATGAGGACTGGTGCAAACGGTGCAAGAGAGCAGGTAGGGCTTGCCCAGTGAAACCTGGGTGGGCATGCTGGTATTGCAACCGTGGAAAGGCCAAATGTAGCCTGGTGTCTGAACTCCGTGGACGGTCTCAGGCATGGTCACATGCTTGGTCTCCCGGACATCGTCGCTCTGCATCGCTGGAGTCGTCTAAGGCTCCCGAAACTACAGCCCCCCGTGTTTCCAAGCGATGGCGAGCACTGAGTACAACTGCCACCCCTGGTCCATCCACACCTGCAACCCAAAAAACCCCCCGAGCATTAAAAAAAAGTGAGTCTCTCTCTTTTTTTTTTCTTCGTTCAAATTCAGGATTTCACTAGACTACGCTGAAGTATACATAGATCCACCAACATGGCTCCCCAAGCGGGCCCAGGGTACCCTGAGTGTTTCATCGCCCGACCCACTCACCACCACCAATGGTGACAGCCCTGCCATGACGTACATGGAGCATTTGCAGCATGTTGAAGAAGAGCTGTTTCTGGTTAGGAGGGAGCATGCTGGCATGCTGAAGGAGCTTGCCAATGTCTGTGAGCATGTGGGCTCACTCACCATCATCATTGAGGAGTTGAGGAGGCTTGTCGCCACCAATCTGGGTGTGTCACAGGAGATGCAGGACACTCTGTCCAATTCACCCGGCACTCCATCCCATTTGCTAGGCACTCCATCCCATCCACCAAGCACTCCGTCCCAGTTGCTGGGCACTCTGTTGGACCACCATTTGTTGGACCACGCTCCGTCCCTGAGTGCCCCTCCATGTCCACATGGTTACCGGTCACTCAGCCCACTGGATCTGGCACAGACTACTATGGTCAGAGAGCTTACAGCTTCTCCTGGCCCTACACACCTGCCTTCTCCAGCACCTCCATCTGCACCATTGGACTCCTCTCCCAGATCTGCCACCTGCTGGGACCTGGTCCTGGCGTCTCACATGCTGGCAATCACCATCACTCCACCTGATGTTGCCATCACGGAGTCTCAAGTGGAGGGGGACAATATGATAGTTGACTAGTAGATCATGCATACTTTTGACATTTCAACTAATGGGTATTACAATTACTCGGACACTACGTATTGTTGCAATGTATGTTGTCTAATGGATGGCATTTGGTCCACTCCCGTTACCATAGACATACCATATCCTATGGCACACGGTGGCCGTGTGAACGTGGCAGACAGGCACCATGTGGACATGGTACATATGGTCACAGTGTGGTTACAGCATGTACACAGCACACAGGGCCGGTAACCTTGTGGATGTGGCACCAGGTAGATGGGCACCGCACAGCACACAGTACAGGGTGTTGGTGGAAACGCAACGACAGGAATCCGGATGACACTGTTGAAGTGATGGCTTTGATTCAAACTCAACGCTGGTGTATGTAGGTTCATAGGTACGACTTATATACAGTGTACCTCGTGTGGTGTGCATGTACGCTTCGACCGTATATTACATACTACAACACAGGGTTGATGGGCACAGAACATGCCCACTGTGTCAGATGCACACAGTTACCATGCAGACATTGTGTCAACACTGCCCACATGGTGTGTACTGTTGCCGTGTGGCTACAGTACACCAATACCATGGCCACATGTATGGTTGCTGTGTGGCCACAGTATACTGACACCATGCCAACACCATGCCTATGGTTGCCGTGTGGACATGGTACACAGACACTGTGCCCACTTGGTATAGATACCGTGGCCACAGGGCAACCTCACACCATGTGGTGGCATGGTGGCCGTGTACTGTGTCCACATGGCAATTGTACATACCGTGTGGCCATGGCGTGCGTGTACCGTGGCCACACAGTGACCATACATATTGTCTGGGCATGGACACCATGCCCACTTGGTATAGATACTGTGGCCACACGGCAACCGTACACCATGTGGTGGCACGGTGGCTGTGTACCGTGTCCACACAGCAATTGTACATGCCATGTGGCCACGGTGTGTGTGTACCGTGGCCACATGAGAGCAGAGATAAGTTGTTTTGCACTTAAATCAGTGGCACCTGGGATATCCCCCACCTGCCCTAACTCTGCTGCGCCAGCCGTGATGACCCAACATTGCCAGCAGTCCGTTTCTTGTCAGTGGTATCCGACCGTACACAACGTGGTGGCACGGTGGCCATGTACCGTGTCCACATGGCAAATGTACATACTGTGGCCCCACGGCGACCATACATATCGTCTGGGCACGATATCTGTGTACCATAGCCACATGGTGACAGTACACACTGTGTGGGTACGGTATCTGTGTACTGTGGCCATGGCAACCATAGGCACCATGTTGGCATGGTGTCCGTGTACCATTGCCACATGGCGACTGTACACACCGTGTTCACACGGTGTCTGTATACCGTGGCAACACAGCGATCATACATATTGTGTGTGTACAGTACATGTGTACCATAGCCACATGGTGACCATACACACCCATTGTTGCCACACGGTATTTACAATTGCCATACAGACGCCATGCCAACATTGAGTGTACCTGCCATGGGGCCATATTACACTGGCACTATGGCAACATGGTATGTATGGTCCACATTCTGGTCACCATGGACACACGGCACATGCTCCTGTTACCATGCACAAATGGTACACATTCCCGACACCATGCACCTGCCACTGATTCTCATCACCATCCCACCCTATGTGATGGTACACCCACTGGCTCCAACAGCCCATCAACATACTACGGAACCCTTCACCAACCTTACCATATCATAGGGAACACTCTAATTTCAGTCTGCACCCTATCCAACACCACTCTGAGACATGGGCCCACCCATGAAGCAATGTGCCACTCTATACTCAGCCCATGCAAACTGCATGGTGACACCTACTATAGGGCCCAGTCATCCATCATGGTCACACTCCCTAGTTCAGCCCATCCTCCACTGGCCGTATGCCACAGCCAATTGTCAACCTCCGTTGGCCATGTATCATGGCCTACCAAGGTACATGGGCTCCCCATGCTTTGAATTGGGCTGTGGTATTGGTGCCCTGTTTCTGTCAGTGGGCCAGAGGGATAGTGTGTCTGTGCTTTGCATTGGGCCAGATCTTTGGTGTCCCTTTCTTGTTGCAGGGCCAGCCATGGAAACAGCATCCCTTGCTTTTCAATGGGCTGCATGCAGGGTGTACCTTTAAGAATACCTAGCCATGAGGTTGGTGTCCCATGACTATGAGTAGGCCCTGGAGCCAGTTTCATCTATATAGTCAGGGCACACAGCAACAATAGGTACAATGTCCCATAGCATTAGGTGGGCCCTAACCGAGGTGTTATCCAGCTATATGGGAGGGCCTTGCAGTACACTTCAAAGTGACAGGCTATGAATGCAGTGTCCCAGAGCATTAAGCAAGCCCTCAGTCTGGGGACAACTAGCTAGATGGAAAGGCCAGCTGATATGCTTCCCCTTCAGTATGATCGGCCATACGTTTGGTGTCCCAATATATACAGCAGGCCCTTTGAACTATATCCCTTGTATAAGTGTAGGGCCGGGCATCTGGTCTTCTCTAAAGTAATGCTAAGCCAGGGTGTGGCATGACTCAATCAGCACTACATGTCATCAGCAGAACACTATTGGCAGAACACAACTGTCGGCAGAATACAACTGTCAGCAGAACAAACTGTCAGCAGCACACACTGTCGGCAGAACACACTAGTATCGGCAGAACACAACAGCGGCAGAACACACTGTCGGCAGAACACAACTGTTGGCAGAACAAACTGTTGGCAGAACACACTATCGGCAGAACACACAGTGGCACAACATGTTATTGGCAATCTACCATCGGCATAATGCATTGCGGCATTACACGAACCACACAACATAAATACTAGCAATGGCTGTACAGCTATCGCTGGTGCCGCAATACCTTGCCGAGAATCACAAACATGCTGTGCTGCAGTAATAGCCGTGTGGCAATCATGCTTGCATGTGCAGCAATATGGGAATGACCATGCCAAGTGGCAGTGACAGCACAGTATTGTGGCAACCAGCACTGACGTACTGGCTGTAACTAAGGCTCCCTAGCAAATATGTCAGATCACTGCCATGGGATAGAAACATTCAAAAATAAGGTGACTGCAAAGCCCAACCATAATGCCGATCCAAGATCCCTTATTATTGTGATGGCACAATGCACTGTGACAGCCAATCACAAGCAATAGAAACGCAGCCATCATGCAATATGAAATGCAACAGTGTGGTTCATTGGCCGAATTGTCTGGACACAATGATGGGTCGGACTTGTGGCTGAATTATTAACCTATATTTGATTTAGTCCACTTGGGTGTGCAACCACAATGCAAACATGTTGTGGTGTGAAATGCTTATATTATACATTGAACATTCTCCAGGCTGCACGGCAATTGGACCCAGTTCTTCCTCCCACCCACTGCTATACCATTTCCCCATCCTTACCGTCTATATGGCAACCTCAGAAAGTTCTCAGTTTGTCTCCGCCTCATCCATTCAAGAAGACGTGTCAGTGGCTACGTCCCTCACAGCAGAAGAAGTTGTCGCCCAGTCCACTGAAATAATTCAAGGCTGGATTGATGGCTTGAGAAGCACATGGGAGAAGGGTGTATGGTCGGAAGCAGTGTCAACTATCTGGGCTCAGGTGGTGCATGGCAAATCTATCTGCAATCAATCAACTCACTGATTAGGATATGATAGCATTGGGTTGAGAATGTCCTGCAGGAGTTACCTGCAGGATTTGTTGTACCCACCATCATTGTTGCTGCCCACATAATGAACCTACATTGTACCATACTTTACGGCCAGTGGTGGTTGACAATCGGCTGTATGTTATGGGCCAGCGGGGGTCAGGCCGGACTACAGGGTGTTGCTGTGATATATGGTCCAGCCTGTGTGTAGAAATTGTCACCATAATACATGGTCCAGCCTGGGGGTGGGTTGTCACCGTAATATAAGGTTGGGCCAGGATGCAGGTATCACCATAGTGTATGGTCCAGCCAGGGTGTGTAGTTTAACCATAATATACAGTCCGGCCTGGGTGTGGGTGTCACCATAGTGTACAGTCAGGCCAGGGTACCAGTGTCACCATAATATACAGTCCGGCCAGGGTGTGGGTGTCACCATAGTGTATGGTCTGGTCAGGGTACTGGTGTCACCATAATATACAATCTGGCCTGGGTGTGGGTGTCACCATAGTTTATGGTCGGGCCAGAGAGGAAAAAATATTTTGGATTCAGGCCTTCAATTATAGATAATAGATATCACTATAAGATAATTCAAGAACAGAAACAGTACAGGCTAATGATAGCCATGTCAGAATTGTACTTGTTAGCAAAGATGAGACTGGTACTGTACTGAATGGAAATGATCATGCAAGGAGTACAAGCTAATGATAAGCATTCAGGTGGTGTACTAGCCAGTAATGATTAATCAAGGATTGTACCGGCCGGTAATGATCATACTGGTCATGGTCGTACCTGTTATACCAGTTGTAATAGTCATGCTAGTAGCATACAAACTGGGAAAGACCATGCCAGTAGTATCCCAACTGGTATTGATAATGCCGGTAGTATCCCCACTGGTAGTGTTCATACCGATCGTACCAGTTGTAATGATCATGCTGATAGCATACGAGCTGGTAATGGTCATGCCGGTTGTATGCGGACAGGTAATGATCATACCAGTAGTATCCCAACCGGTATTGGGCATGCCAGCAGTATCCCAACCGGTATTGGGCATGCCAGCAGTATCCCAACTGGTATTGGGCATGCCAGTAGTATCCCGGCCAGTAATGGTCATACTGGTAGTGGCCCGACCAGTAATGGTCATATAATAAGGCGATTTAATTATCAGGATAGCACTCCAATGGTTGTGGATTGCTAGAGTGATGGTAACACTGAATTGATCAGGTATTGAGCCGGCCAGTAGCACATATACTGGTCACAAAAGAATATTGACTGGTAAGGTTGTATACTGCAAGGTGGTGATCATACTGGCCAATGATAAGAATACCAGTATTTTTTGGCTGGTGGTGACAATACCAGTATTATGCTGACCAGTAATCATGATACTGGCCAATCATATGCACACCAGTATTGTTTAGGCTGGTGGTAACCACCTGACCGGTGGTTTGGTACTGGCTGATGATATGGATACCAGTATTGTTTTGGTTGGTGGTAAACAATACCGTGCTGGCAGAATGCTGCCCGGTGATACTCTCACAAGAAGAGCACTGACAAGTAATAACCATACCAATATTATATTGTAACAACAGACAGTACTGGCAGATGATGGTCATGCTGGTATTGCACTTGCTGGTAATGACTACACCGGTGTACATACTGGTCATGATCATACTGGCTGTGCTATAAGACAAGCCCACTCAAGCTAATCGAAGGTATGAGTACATTGTTAGTATACAATGATAAGCCAACCACCATGGGAAGATCATACTTGGTGTGCGCTGACTGGTCATCATTATGCCAGTAGTGTGCTGACCAGGATCCATCATCTGGTACTATCCAATGTCGGGTGACAAATATGAACTAGTAATGCATCACATGATAATATCGGCAATGGTACAGAATAAGTATAAGTAAAGAAATAGGCCATTGGCCTCACTGACCGGTGCTAAGCATACAAGTAGATCACTTACACACCATTTAATCATAGCCATGCAAGCGAATATATTTTGACACAAACAAAGGATACTAATTGTACTACAAATACAAAGTTTGTGGCAATGAAACGAAATTAGTCCTTATGTTAGGAGTCCCCACCTCTTTCACCCATCGCAACATCTGGTTGCTCTGGTGCCGGAGTACCAACATCTTGAGGTTCTGGTGCAGGGGGAGTGACGGTAATGATGGGGGATGGCTGAATCCCCATGGTAACAGCAGGTGTCGGGTCCACTTGTTCCAGTCTGTCGGTGGAGGCTGTTGAAATATCCATGTCTGAGGTCTCCAGAGGGACACAGGCCAGAATTGCAGATACCTGGTGGTCAGTACCAGCACTGGGACCTGGAGTGTCACCTGCACCATTCAAAACATGAATTCAAGTGATCAGAAAACAAAAGCACCAACCTGCAGGTAGATCTAACAATGCCCAGATGGATGGGGAAATGTTGGGATATTGAGAATGTTCAGAAGGTGGAGATCCATGCATACCAGGTGAAGGAGATTCGACTGGAGAAGGTACTGTAGGGTCACGGAGTGCAGGAGCAGTGGGGAACTGGTCTTCGCGCATGGCTTCCACAAGTGCCCGGAGTGTCTCCAATTCCTCCCAGTTCTGCTCCAACTCCACCCTCATCCTTGCATTATCTCTCTTCAGAAGGACAATGTCCTCCTCGGTATCCTCCTTCATCCTCGCAATATCCTTCTTGAGAAGGAAGACCTCCTCCTCCACGTCCTGCAACCGCTCACCCTCGGTCATGCTGGATGTCACAACAGCAGATGGGGTCATCGGAGGGTCGGTGGCAGATGCTGCACAGGTTGAGGCAACACTGGTATTGCGGGACTTTGATTTGGGCAACAATGAAGGTGTTTGAATATAAACTTCAAAACCTGTTCAGCGATTTGAATGCAAGGATACAAAGCATGCATGATACTCACCTTTGCCTGAGGACCTCTCAACCTGTCCTGCCTTGGCCTTCGATGGTCCAGGAGTAGGGTGGATGCTGGACAACCGTTGTCGCTTTGCTGGCCGTGGGGTAGCATCAGGGGCGATCTCCGATGGAACCCTGGAAGGGGACCGACATCGCTGGGTTGTGGTCAGGGCTGCCTCAGATGGAACCCTGGAAGGGGACCGACATCGCTGGGTTGTGGTTGTGGCTGCCTCAGATGGGGCCCGAGATTGGGCATGAAGCCTGTCTGTCAAACTGCACTTCATCTTTACCTTGTTGCAGTTTAAGCAAGCCCGACCTGGCTTTACCAAGCACATTTTGTCACCCTTCCGACATCGATCGCACCGATCCTCCGGTGGAACAGGGCCAAATCCTACCGGCGCAAGGAATGATGCTTTTGGTTGAGTGGGGTTGACCGGTGGCATATCATGATCGTCCTCACTGTCAACAGTAGGTGCAGACTTAATATGTGGTGTGCGTCCTCTGGATTTACTCTGACTCTGATTTGATGCACCAGCTTGTCGGGAAAGAGACCGTCCTCTGGCCTGCTCTCCACTGGCCTGCTCATTGTCTACATTCCGAGTTGATCAGTGCCTGACTCCATCATATCAATGGTACCTCACTTACCCAATTTCCCCCCAGTGATCTTGCTCTGTGACTCTCCCTCCACTTCCACTTGCATTTGCACTTCCTTCTCCTTCCCCTTCTTTGACTGTGTGGTCGCTTGGGACTGAGACCAGTGTCTTACCACCGGGCCACCACCATCCTGCTTGTCTGCACATTACCTTTATCAGAAAACACCTTCATGTCAATCCAACAGTCATATTGCTTACCAGACCTCCCCTCGTTTATGTTACCTTGTGGATCTTCCACTGCCTTTGCCTTCTCCTTGCCTTTCTTAGATGGACCGGCCGGCCAGGATCAGGACCAGCGTCCTGCCAACTCCCCACCACTCTCCTCGGTTCCTGCACCTTGGCTCTTCAGAACAGAAATCAATTGTGTTTATAAATGTGGCGTGCTCACCTAATTTCCCACTATCCATGTCTTCATTCCTTTCCTTCTCCTTTCCTTTCACCTGTGTTACCGGTGTTGTTGTTGGTGCAGGAGGAACTGGCAGGGCAGGCTCCCGGAGATTGTACCATGGGTGATCCTCAACATCTTTGTCCTTTGCCCGACGGATGTGCTCCCAAGGTGGCCATTTCTTCGCCTCAAGAAGTGAGTCCGGACTCACCATGAAGGCATCGGCAGCGATGACATGGATCGGGATTGCAAAGCCAGCTGGCAAATCATCTACAATGGAAGTTACCTCTTTCTGTGGGATTGATGGGTGCAGATATCAAACTATGTACTAATCACTCACCAGCCTATCCCACACACCTGTGTGGTTTCCTTCCAGTATTCCGTAGTGCTATTATATTTGAGACCGTCGGTATATTGCCATATGACCTTGGCTGCCTTGGTAACAATCGCCTTCGCATGGTCTTCACCGGTGCCGATGGAGGAGGTTAAGGCGTTGGCTTGTGATGACATGGATAAATGTTTTGCAGTTGAATGTGATGGGATTCGATGGGAGTGAATGTGGTGGAGGCAAGGCAAGAGAAATATGCCAGTATGGCCACTATATATTGTTGAAAATGATTACATAACATATTCCCATGTATTGTGCACAATGGTCCAATACAAATTATGATATGCAGACAAAAAGCAAGATAAGCAGAACACATGTAAAATCAATAACTGGTTGCTTCAGTGCCACAAACACACACCGGTGAATGCAATTGGTTGCCGGAAATCATATGTACCATGATAAAAAACCAGTGGATGAAAGGTATTCAGGATATGATCATGAATAGTTAGGCAAGAGCACGGGTTCAGGTAACCCGGATGGGTTGCAGGTTCAGGTCCTATGCGGGTCGGGTGCGGGTTGGGATTTGTGGACCCGTGCCAAACCCGTACCCAACCCATACCCAACCCATACCCAACCCAGAATGGAAATTGCGGCGGTGTCATTCGACCGCGCTGTGTTGTGCACTGCCACTGCCACTGCGTGCAAGGTAAGTCCTCACTGGGACTCAACTGACTCGTTCAGGTTTGTCTGCACTCCCTCAGCACCATCCTGCACAAACGGTAAGTCTTCTCGAGCTGATCTGTATGCTGACTCTCGTAAATAGCGGTGACGCCAACCACCACCATCGCCACCACCTCGAACACCACCACCACCATCACCACCTCCCCCCTCAACCACCACATTGACCACGACCATGGTCACGAACGTCGGCGACGACACCACCCACCATTAACGTGACGACACCGACCACGACGACGACAGCCACAGCCACTGCTAGCATTGTCGACGGCGACGACACCAACCACAACCCCTGACCATGCACGACGGACGGACGACGACGAGGGCCACCGTCACCACCTTCCAGTGCAGTATGCACGCACACACAACGACAGGGGCCACTGTCACCACCACCATCACCTACCACCGCAGCACGTATGTACGTATGTACGCACGACAACGATGGCAACGGACATGGACACCATCACCACCACCATCACCACCTACCACCACCCACCGCAGCATGTATGCACGCACGCACGACAACGACAACGACGGCCATCGTCACTGTCACCACCACCACCACCTACCACCTACCACCGCAGCACGTACGCACACACGCACGCACGACGACGACGGACACGGACACAGACATGGACACCACCACCACCACCTACCACCACCCACCGCAGCACGCACGCACACACACACGACGACGATGACGACCTTCAGCAGCACGTTGAGGTTCGTCGTCGTCATCGTACGCCTGCAGCACAATGAGGTGCCCACCACCACCACCCACCTGCGACGACGACAGCGACGAGGTGGAACACATGGCCAGTGCCATGGCCACAGCAACGACGAGGACGAGGAGGGGGACGGTCACGGCGGCAACGACGGTAATGGCCACCACCTCCACCTGACGAGACGCACCTGGCAAATGCCAACGCGAGACAACAACAACAACAACGGCAGCGCATCACACAGAGACGATGACGACAATGGCCACCATCACCTCCACCACCTCCCAGCGCAGCACACGCGCACGACCCATGACCAGCACCAGTGCCACAACGAAGACGAAGACGATGAGACGCTCATGGAAAATGCCATAGCGAGACGACAACGACAACGACGATGATGGCAGGGCATCCACGCCAGCGCGACCAAGGCGACGACGAAGATGGAGTACCCGTCGGGTATACCTGCGAAGGGTATACCCACGGGTGCTTTGTCTCCAACCTGTGTGTTGACCCGTACCCGCACGACGGGTACAGGTTTTTCACGGGTCGGGTGTGGGTCTGGCCTGTGACACCTGCGGGTTGACCCGTGCAACAGCCTATGAATAGTAGTGATTAACACAATTCGCACATGACAATGTGGTGGAACCAGTGACTGGTCCTTGTTTGGCTGTTGGTACCCGAACCAGACCAGTGGTCATTTGGGGTAATTGATTATATAATACACCTTGGTGTTATTGCCCTTGACCCGGTTGTTCGCATCCTATTTGTTCTACTCTCATGAAACACAATTCCATTGATGGATACCGAACATTCAACAAAATGTGTAAGGTTCTCGTCAACAAGACAGGTGAAGCACTGTAAGTTGCAATAATTTTCCATTGATATGTGACAAACTATTGTAGTCGTTCAACCTTCACCCAGTGGAAGTTCATGCCCCAGTTCGCTCACCACAGTGGAGGAGGATGAGGATGCCATGTTGGTCGATGATCAAAGTGCTGATGAAAGCTTCACACTAGGTTCTGAACCCCCCATTGACTCCCCTGATTTGTCCCCGACTCCTGAGCCTCCTCTCCACTCATTCTCCAAGGACACCGAATTCACCTGTGGGCCAGAACCAATAATCACTTTCTCCCCTATGTCGGAAAGGTCTTGTTCCATCTCCCATGATATATCTAACTCATCCCCATTATCTCCCAATTCATTTGCATCACTTTCACCCCCTCCATTTGACTCACCGGTGGCCTGGCACTCTTGGGTATCAGCATCACTGATGTCTCCACCATCCAGTTCTCTATTTCAACCCCAAATCGGCTCACCATCTACTACTATGCATGTGTTTACTCCTCTTGCCACTCCACCCCTCGATTCACCTCACAGGAGTCAGTCCAGGGACCTTGTTCCCCCACTCGGATCCCCATGGCACTCACCAGACAGAACAAATACCTCCCACAGCAATGCAGTCCGGCCAAAACCTATAGCCAGCCCCGTTTTTATTGATCTCACTGAGAGTCCACTTCGTGCATCTGCAACAACCCTAGCTTCAATGGACAATACTGCATCTCCGAAGATGCCAAATGATCATGGTAAGTTTTGCTATACGCCACCTATGAACCCATTCCTAACATTTGCATACTGCTAGATGAGCTCTATGAATTATTAGCAAGGGAGTCTGCACGGTATGCTGTGCGGGAGGGAGATGTACCCCTGACACAATGTATGTCTCGAGCCCTTCAGTTATGCTGTCTGACACAGTCACAGTGGAAATGGCAAGGTGAATCACCAGATCAGTGACTTTTTTCAATGAGCAACCAATCCACCTGATGCAAGATAGCCAACTAATTTCAGCATATACCCAATATGCGAATAGATTGGTAGAAGCCACCAGCCGATGGAGAGAGTTGGTCCGGCGGCACCGAGTATGGTCAAAATTCCGGGATGAATTGGCCAAAGCAGCAGAAAAGGAGGAGACTCAATGGCTGGCAACAGTAAAACTAGATCCATCCCTTCTGTAGTGTAGTACTTTTGTAGTACCAATGCAATCTTCATCAGACCAATGTAGCCAGTGATGACTACACCCGGAGTGTACTGACTGGTAATCATTATACAAACATAATTGTCTATGAACACAACTCTTAGCTACCAGAACAGATCAGTTGCATATTGATGAGTAATAATTATACAAATTGTATTGGCCAATAATAAGGATACCAGTCTTGTGTGGGCCGGTGGTGACCATCCCAGTAGTGGTGATGACACTGGCCTATGATACTAAGATGATGGTATTGGCCTGTGGATACATCAGCAAATTGTCTGAATGTCCTGAGATTCATCTGAGTGACCTGGGTGTCTGACCATGTCTGGGAAATGTCTGGGATCAGGACACACTCTGGGACCAGCTTCATCAGATGGAATTCATACCCATGCAACAGACATCATGGCAGACACAGTGTTTACAGACAGTTTCAGGTCATCACCAGAGCCAAATTCAGTCTAATCAGACCTGATAATGAATCACCATATAATATATAATTGAAAGCATTAACAAGTATTGGTATATAAAAATGTGGCCTGCAGCAAATGGATGAGAAAATGACAAACAGAACAAGGGCACCATGGCACGTGGTCATTGTCAGGTCGCTGGATGGTGATAGTGGTTACTGTAAGTGTGTCATCGCTGTTGGTGGTGGTGGTGGCCATCAGCGCAGGCACCACTGGATGCCAGAGGTCAAAGTGGGCCGTCGTCGTCGTCATTGTTGTCGTGGAACTGGCTGCACGTTGGTGGTGGAAATGATGGCCATTGGCGATGGTGCAGGCACATATATGGGTGCTGGAGGTGCGAGATGGCATAGTACGTGATTGTCTGGGGTTGATGAGATCGATCAGGGGCATGGAGGGGTTGTATGTACTGTCGTGCATGGGACCTATTCCCCCAGAGGTAACGACCAAGTCGTACTTGTCGACCATCAATTGTTGACTGGCCTCGATGATGTGGTCAGCGAGCGTGTCCTGTATCAAATGACACAGGTGCATACATGTCGCCTTCGCCTTCGGGGATGACTCGTTTCCTGAGAAAAACATCATAGGTCTGTGGGTTGTGTGGAATACATCACGAATAGGTCTATATGACCGAGCTCGAAGCAGTACTGAGCAAAGTAATTCGAGTTGCAGTCGAGCATCTTTCCGTTTACTATGATCTCACCTCTTTGGTTGTGAGCGAGATAAATTGAGGGAAAGCAAGGGCACACACCCGATGACAAGGGCAATAGCCGTCTTGATGTACTGGCCATGGCCGAGGGGGTTCTTTGACTCATGGAAGAGTTTGCCGGTCATGTGAGAGGAGGAAGCGATAAGCTTGATGTTTTTTCCCACTATGCGAAGGTGGCATCTGATGAGAGGATCAACCTTTTGGGCTCTGTTTGGGCAGCCGTAGTACGTTCGTCGACAAGCCGCCTTCTGCTCAGCCTGACTGATCTGTATACAGGCAAAGTTCAATGCTGATGGAAGGTAAATGCACTTTACAAATAGTATTTTTTGCCAGACATGTTGAGCGCATCGAATGGCACTGAAACAGCTGAGATAGGCCATGGAAACGGTTCGGGCACATACCTGGGTGCTGAAGAGAAGAGACAACATGTACTTGAGGCATGGATGGTGGGTCGTCCAGGCAATCATGCTGGCATGGTGGGCGGCTGGCGTCGTTGTCATGCTGGCAGTAGTGAGGCCATTGACGTCGTGTTGGCAGCCTGGTGCTGGCCATCTTGTCGTCTGGTAGTGGTGGTGGTGCTGTCGACTTGCGCAGTCTTCGTGCTGGTGGTGGCAGCAGTCGACCCTGAGATGCTAGGGTGTGGGCCGTTGACGTTGACAGTGATTGGTCGTCGTTGTGGTCGAGATGCGGTGGGAAAATACTACATACAAACACACACACACACACACACACACACACATGAATGTTTGAAAAATTTCTCTGAAGTCTAAATCCCATCTCTCTCTCTTCTCCAACCGACCACACCTTGTACGGCGGTAGTGGACCATCACCACACCATCTCAACCACTTCAAACAACAAGGACGAGGATGACAACAACTACCATCCACCACCCCAATGACGTTGGTGATGTTGTGACGACAACCACGGTCCACCACCACCTTCTGGTGAACAACAGCAATGGCAACAACACCCTGCTACTGCTATCCCAAACGAAGATGGTTATGATGGCAACCGCCACCACCTCTGCGATTTTGGCTGCCATGACCATGCCGACTCCCCTCCATCAATAACGGCGATGATGGCAACTGCCACAACCACAACCACTCCACTGCCTCCACCACCGTGAACGACCCCAAGGACAAATGCAACCACCACCCTCTTCACCTTACTGGATGGCAACAACGGATGACAATGACGACCTGCTCCTCCAACCCCAAATGACAGAGATGACCGCCACCTCTGCTACAACAGCAAGGGTGACAACTGCGACACCCCCTCTGTGAATGCCGGCAACCGACCACCACCCTGAGCAATGGCAATGACTTCTACTAATGATGGCGAAGATGACAACAGTCGCCACCACGTTTCCACCACGTTTCCACTGCAAATGACGGTGATGATCACGACCACCCCTACTAACGATGAGGACAACAATTGCGGCCGCTGCTACCTCCACTGCAAGCAATGACGAAGACGAAACTGTCACAGCTACGCATCAGGAAATCGGTGAGAAATAGATAAAGCATTACCTACCATTTTCATGCATGTCAAGTGTATCCTGAGATGTCATTCTGATGAAGCAGTAGATCAGGCTAGTTAATCCAGGGTAGCGTAGATAGCATTGACCAGATATATTCATTATGTGTGAACATGATCAAGCACATTCCTCAGATATATCTGATTACTTTGGCTCACAATGGTGGCCAAGGCCAATTGTCCAACAGAATTTGATCATTTGATCAAGTATTCCTATTAGTGCACATAAGCTAACCAACCCTCATCTGGACAGTATTGGACAACACTGACCAGTTGTCCCCAACTCTCCCAGACTATTCCAGTAGTATTGTTCATGTAAATCAATTTAAATTATCAATTCTATATAAAATACAAAACTACAGTATATATCCTGTCTATACTGTGGGTGGTGGTGGTCGATGCACGGTGGTGGTGGTGGGCATGGTGTCAACGCAGGTGGTGGTTGGCGCGTCGACATTGGTGGTGGTGGTGGCGGTAGAGTGGTGATGGTCGCGTCACCGACGCAGGTGGTGGGGTCACGTCGTCGTCCGCAAGTGGTCATGTCGTCGGTGCTGGTGGTGGGGTCGTCCCCAGGTGGTGGGGTGGTGCGACGCTGGGGGGTGGGACGACGGTGGTGGTCGCGTCATCGACGGTCGTCGCCGTCTGACGACGCTAGAAGGCGGGGGTGGGACGACGGTAGTGGGGGGTGGTGGTTGCGTCGGTCGTCGACACTGGGGGTCGTCGTCGTCGTCGTCGTCTGACGATGGTGGTGGTCGCGTCGTCGACGCTGGGGGTGGGACGACGGTCGTCGTGGTTGCCTGACGAGGGTGGTGGTGGTCGCGTCGTGGACGGTCGTCGTCGTCGTCGTCTGACGACGCTGGAAGGTGCGGGGTGGGACGACGGTCGTCCGTCGTCGTCGTCGTCTGACGACAGTGGGTGGTGGTGGTGGTCGCGTCGGTCGTCGATGCTGGGGGGTGGGGGTCGTCGTCGCCGTCGCCGTCTGACGACGGTGGTGGGGTGGTGGTCGCGCCGTCGACGGTGGTGGGTGGGGGTCGTCGCCGTCGACGCTGGGGGGTGGGACGACGGTCGCCGTCGTTGTCGCCGTCTGACGACGCTGGAGGTGGTGGTCACGTCGGTCGTCGACGCTGGTGGGGGGTGGGACGACGCTGGTCGTCGTCGTCGTCGTCGTCGTCGTCATTGACCGTGGTCGCGGTCGCGGTCGCGCGTTGTCGTCCAGGTGCTGGTGGTGGTCGCATGGCAATCGTCGTTGTCGTTGTCGTCGTTCAAGTGGTGGTGAGGGAAGGGGGGTGGGACGATACTGGTGTGGTGGTGGTTGAAGACAGAATGAGGATGAGGGACTTAGAGAGATTTCCACATTTATATACCGCTACAAGCAAACAGATGTGCTAAGACGCGGTGCCAGAAGGCCGTAGGAGGTGTTATGTAAGAAGTGAAGAGTTGTCGGACGTAGACTGGTAGGTCAGCATTGTATGTAGGTGGTTTTGTTGCGGCAAAGTGAGGTTTCGGTGTAAGGAAAGCAAGGCTGTAAAAGAAAAGAAAAGAAAACGGATATCCCTCTGTTTCTAACTCAATCTCAATCAAATGCTTCCTGGCTGCTCGTGCGGGTACCCAGAGAACTCGTGTTTGCTCCTGCGGGAGAGTAATCTCCGTAAGAAAGTGTAACCGATGAACACTGAAGGGGAGTGTTGAAGGAGGGGGGAGAGTTTGGTGGTCAGATTGATGAGGACAGCCTTGCAGGGTGGGGACTGGTTGGCTGTTGACAGGGCTGAGTATACCACCCCACAGCGATTGACAGATGAAAACATCCAGCCAGTGGGTGTTATTGGGGAGACATGGGGGTAAACGTTGCACGTGTGAGCAACGTGTTGAGTCGGTGATGGAAGTGTTGCACTGTTGTAGGACAAAAACAGCAGCGACGAGGGCTGTCGACTGCAAGACGACTGTTGTATAGGCAGGAGGTCGCGCTGCCTCCTTGTGCGTTACACAACGCGTCTTTTCCTCTGCCACTAGAACGTGGGAAAACTCGAGGATGGTGGTGGTAAGAGTTCAAGAGTGCCCTTTGGAGTGAGGATGAGGGACTTAGAGAAATTTCTTCAAGTGTCTGTGTTTGTGTTTGTGTATATGATTATATCAGCACACTGACTACCAACATTTCCTAATAGTATCTACCGCTTTCCTACACCAAGAGTGAGTGGGAACCTTTGACCATTTAAGGTAGGAGTGCTACTACACTTTTACTACACTTTTTAGCACACTTATTGTGACACATTTACTACACATTTTAGTACAATGTTTGGTACACCTCCACTATACTTTTACTACACTTTTGGCAACACTTTCAGTAGTAAGCCTGGGCCACTTGCCAAATGGCAAAGTGAAAGGGTGCTGATAGGCTTAACAAGAGGGCAAAAGCTGATAAGTGTAATGCCATTCTGACAGGTTAATTATAATTGATTATATGCTAGAAACATGATGTTAGCAAGATGACCAGGCTCTGCAACTCTGTTGAAAGATAGACCATCAAATATAAGTGGGATGCCATTCTGGCAGGTTAACTATAATTGATTATATGTGGGACACATAATGGTAGCAAGATGACCAGGCTCTGCAACTCTGTTGGAAGATAGACAATCAAAGATAACAAGATGCCATGTCTGTCCTGCATTACCTACAATAAACCATTCTGATATGCACTTGATCATTGTACTCATTTATGCTAGTTGAATTGTAAGGGTGTTTAATTGCTGATATTTGGGTATATTACAATATCATTCTGATGTATGTTTATAATGTGTATCAGGAAATATCATTTCTTCCCCAATTTCCTGATGAAGGTATCAGTATGTGTATGTGGTGGTTAGTAGATGGTACTCACCCTCAGTATGCTGGCAAGCTACTGAGGGACTATGGTAATAGACTCTACTGTATGTGCGCTTTATGCTTATGTAAGTAAGTAAACAAACTATAACAGTTCTGTTTATCTCCAACACCTGCTTCCCTTGTTCCCGTTTTAGATTAGATCTGATTACTCATAGTTGTGTCCCGTTAACCTTTTGATCTGTTACACTTATCACTGATCTCCGTTCTGTGTATGTTACTCATCCGTTTGTCATCTGCAGACTCTTAGCTACATCTCCGCTATGTCTCTCTCTGCTTCTCGGTTACTGTACATATCCGATGTAAAGTATAAGTACTCCGAACGCTGAGGGGATTGTCCCTCAGTTCAAATATCATCTTGAATACTTCCCGCGAACTCACCTCTGTCTTCTCTGCCTTCTGTCTCCTCTGCCTTCTGGCAACTCCGACCTTCGTCGGACCTCCGTCTATCTGTCCCTTTGTCCTCCGAAATACGAGGACGCAGGTATCGCAAGGGCGCAGCACATACGCTGAAGCCAAGTCCTCAACACCTCCACATCACCTCCGCCTGTTGTCAACATCCCTTCGTGTCGACAAGAAAGTATGATTATATCTTATCTTAATCTAATCTTGGAGATTTCCAGAGATCACAGTTACATGTGATTCAGAGTAGTGTCAACCAGAAGATCACATGACCAGCTCCACAAGATAGCCGGAACTATCACATGCAAGGCACGTGTATAACACATGCTGATGCAAGTTACAGGCACGTTTCCAGATAACTATGTTTATGGAAACTGCACCTACTACATATGGGAATATGGTGAAATAGGTGAGAATAATACTTATCTACGCACAGACCATGTACCACAGGTATATATATCCTGTAGGATTCCCTATAGTAAAGTAGTTAAATACAGTTCAACTGTTCTCTCATTACTCGCTACTTCATAAAACAACTCAACTTCAAGAACCAGCTACTAGCTATCAAGGTACACTTGCGCTACCCCGTTGCTGTTGCCCCAGTTTTGTTGCTACAGGTTATGAGCCCTGTTTAAGGCCATATCAGGAAGCATATGGCAGTTCTGTCTTCGTCACTGCTTCCTGCTATGAACCTTAGACAGCTCGTAGCTGAAGTTCTTCACGAGTTACCATTTGTTTTTGCCGTGATATCTCTTATGATATATTCTTCGTTTGTGTTTCGGTTTGAACGCTGGAGATACAACTACATTGCCGCACTCTTTGTGTGCTATGCAGTTCATCTCTTGGTTACCTCGCAGCCATGTCCTGCTCCTCCTCCCATTGTTAACAATGTGGGATTACCTCCCAACGTTGACAACCCTCTTGGTGATGACAATGAACTCGTTGTCATTGATACTACAGCACCTCCTAGTGTTCATCAAATGGTGGACTTCTATTGGAGAGAAGCTATGTGGAATTACCGCTTGTATCAGCCAAGGGAACACCACGGTGGTGATTCGCTTAGTGGAAATATGGGACATATTAGGAGGCCTTTGTCTCTTAGTAGGGAGGAACAGCTTTCTCTCATCGGCCATGACCGTTTTTATGGATTCATTGATAGTCACATTACTGTTCCTGATCCTTGGTGGGCATTGCCCTACCAATTCCGCGTCTTGTTCAGACATTGGCAATCTGTTATCATCGAATCTCTTCCATATGATGAAGAGATATTCATTGATAATGTTTCAGATGCCAATTACCTTCGAACAGACATCAGACTCCGACTCAAGGAATTCGCACAAGAACAGGCCCAGGCGATCTCCATGCGGAACTCATCTTGAGGCAGCTTGCCGATTTACGTTCCCACACCTCTGGCCAGGAGCGAAAGTGAGCTAGATGCAGGAAAGAGGAAGAAGTGAACAGGGAAGGAGGATTGTAAGGATTGGTAATCATTGAGTGGTACAACTGCGATGAGGCCCTACTCCACCTCCTTCTTATGCCGCTGATTGCCGCAGAGCTCTTCAGGAGCGTTGGTGATGACGTGCCGATGTGATTGCCAAAGGAGAAGTCGCTGCTGACATCCAACCTGATCTGGAGGATAACGGTCCACCCTCTACCAGAGGTGTTTGGACTCAATACATGCAGGGAGTATCAGAGGAATTCTATGTTGAGCTTAGGCCCGGTATAGGTCGTGCCGCTCACCTTGAAAGCCACCCTTCCGAGGAGTTTGGCGGTCAGGTGATGCAGGGAGTCATTCCGGCTTACCGGAGACGAATCGACGACACCCCTTTTCCTCTGATCGCTAACCCGCACCCTGAACCAGAACAGGGTCAAGTCAGAGGTATGGTTGGCGAGGAGCTAGCCATTGTATATCCAGAGAATCCGCGGGTCCATTGGGCCTTCAACGGATCATATTATCTCCCCTCTGCTAAGCTTCATGCTTATTCGACGCCTCACGCCCGAGCTAACTTCATGGGAGTAGACTATCAGTCACTCCACTATGAAGATCCTGCTCTCGTGACCGTCCCAGCCTTCTGGATCGATCCCTGCCCAGAGATCTACCAGCCAGCCAGTCGTTGGCGGCATCCTCTCTACTCTGAGTAGCGATTTTCCGGAGCTATCCCGTCTCTTCTGGACTGGCACGATTGGCTCGAAGTCAACTTCAGGTACACCTGGAAGCAGAGACCGCGGCGAGCACAGTTCTCGATACCCGTGTGCATGGAGTGACCCGGTATCCTCTTCGAGGAAAGTCAGGATCTCTGGGTGGCTCACACCACTCATCTGTCTCGATATGGTGGACTACCAAAATGGAGCATTTTCGTTCCATGGACTCCAGCCCCACTGGCTGTCTAGTCAGGATCAATGCGACGATATCGCACTCCTGCTCGAAAGGCACAAGGCTGGACGAGAAGGTGATGAAGCTCTCGACAATAATGCGGAACAATCAGATCCCAGAATTCCTGGAGGAGCCCTTGATTAGGTGCTTCCCAAGTCCGTACTGGCACCCTATCCCTTATTCTGGGAAGGGAAGACCATTATGGAGATCTGATAAAGGACTTCTTAAGTCCATTTCCACTTACATCTTGTATGATAAGGCTCCGGTTGTTCTTTTTACCCCTTACGAAATCATTTCACGGTCTATGCTTACCTTTGAATATTGGTCTTTGGACGGCAACAAGGTTGTCTCCAATTATCAGTATTGTCCTGATTACGATTTGGATGTTTTCTTTGACATTTTACCTAGGCATTGGTCGTATACGACATTCACGATACCTACAGACTCCTCGGACTCCTCATCTTCAACAGAAGAGGACACACAGTCTGAATCTTCTTCATCTTCTGAAGAAGATCTTATCTTTCTCCCACCTGCTTCTGTTACCACTGTACCGGAACTGATTTTACTAAATCTTTTTGATTTTTGAATATATCAGAATCATTATGTCCGGAAACACTGGTGACATGAAGAAGACCACACCCATTCTTACTGGCGCATCCAACTACTTGGAATGGAAGTCCGCCATGAAGTCGCTCTTGCAAGTCATGGGAGTTTGGCGCTATGCGCATCATCAGGTACCCGCTGTCGTTGCTGGACAGGCTGGTGCAACTGCCGAGCAACAGGCAACTGATGAAGTCAATCGGGATAAAGCCCTTGGTACGATCACGTACTACACATCCGCACTCATCAGACAGAATATGATGAATGAGAACCAACCCCACACTGTTTGGACTGCACTCAACACTTCTTATGGGACTCCTGGCGCTGCCAGTGTCTTTGTTGAGTTCAAACGTCTCACGTGGATGATAATTCCAGGGAATCAGGATCCCACTCCAGCTGTACATCAAATGCAGTCCACGATTGGCTACTTGGCCTCTAATGGCCTCACTCTCCCCGACTCCGCTCAAGCAATGCTTCTTCTTGGTGCCTTACCGAATGAGTGGCAAGGCTTCGCTTCCACACTCCTGGCCACCTTATTGGTCAATCCAAATGCCGCTCAAATTGCTGCGGGCGTTCAACGCCTCACCTTTGATGCAGTTCTTCCGAAGATAATGGAAGAATGGTCCAGGAAGTCCAGCAAATCTATAATGCCGACAGTAAAGAAGGAACAAAATGTGCAGGCAGGACCTTCTCGCCCAAGGTGCAAGAAGTGTTCTGGACGTCATAGTACCATGGATCACCGTGATGACTATAAAAAGATGTTCACTCCCAATGCCGCCGCAGGACCTTCTACATTCCCGCCGAAGAATCAGGGTGGTGGAAAAGGGAAAGGAGGAGGAAAGAAGGGAAAAGGAAAACAGCCTTACAAGGGTAAAGGCAAGCAGCGTCAAAATGCTGCAGAACAAACTGCACAGATCGTCGAGCTTGACTCTGACGATGATTCTGATGCTGGGTCCGTCTCTAATATTCCTGAGACAGGCTGGTCCATGCTTACTCCATCCCAACTTGCTGCAGAGTCAGTATTACGTTCTGTGTGTAATGACCTGGCAAGAAAGAAGAGGGATGATGAGGAATATGCGCATAGACTAGCTACGAGACCACGGACTCTCGATGACGGGACCATAAAGTATTGTGATGACGGTTTTGTTTGTGACCAATATAACGATGAAAGCTTTGACTGTTATACCTTGTGCACCTCTAAGGAGAGTGATGAAAGGTGTCTTTGCTTAACATCTCCCCACTCAGGACAAAAAACCGAATCTCACTGCCCCAAGCATAAACATTTAACAGGCCTATGGTTAATGGATTCCAGTGCAACCGATCATTCCACTCCATATCATGATGACTTCCTAACATACAAGGAACTTCAAAAGCCTATAAATGTGGGTACTGCTGGTGCTGAAGTAATTCAGTTTTTAGGCATAGGTACAGTTGCCTTCAAAGCTAAAGTTGGCAATGTACAAAAACAAATCTATCTTCGACACGTCTACTATTCTCCATCTGGAGATAAGTGTATTTGTTCACTTCAGTGGTTAACCACGAAACTCAAAATGAAACTCTACGCTGACGCGAAGATAACTTGTGTCTTCGATTCACGAAATGAAGTCTTCTTGGAAGGGACTAGGTTAATTCCAAGGAACAATCTCCATTGGTTTTATGGGAAACCGATACATCAGACTGGAGCTCTTGGACTTCTCGTGGATTTGGACATAAAATCCATCTCAACAAATGCAACTGTTACAAATAAATTCAACAACTAATCGCATAATTGTCTGCCATCCTAACCCTCAAAATGCGGCATGCACTCGCGCTACCGATGGTATTGAGAAACTGGACATACCAACGACGACACCACTCTGTCCTGATTGTCAGATTGGCAAGATGTGTTGAAGCAATACCTATGTACGTAGAGGAACTGCTACTCCAACTCACCTGTTGGGTGGAGTGCACAACCTGAGATGGTAGTGGTAGCTGGTTAAGAGCTGTTGTATTATATAAGCGATTGACGCTGTTTATATACAACAAATAGTGTGACGTGTGACTGTGACGTGTGATGTGTGACATGTAACATCTACTCTAAGGAGGACTATTACTAAGTCTACACTAATATGGGTCGCAGTCTTGTGCGCACTTCGTCGACGGTTTACGCCGGGTGCACGTGCGACTTCAACACTCCCCCTCGCTGTGCTGCACATAGAGCACTTCAGCGAATAAGGCGCTAGATGCTGCCAGAGGGAAACTGTAAGCCTAGTTGAGCTCTGAACTTCGCGAATTTCTCGCGGGGTAAGTTTTTGGTGAGCAGATCGGCGGGATTCTCAGCACCATCAATGAAGAATAGTTCCACGTTACCTTTCGCGACTGACTCGCGGATTCCGTGGTAGCGGATGTCGATGTGCTTGGAGCGAGGCTCCGTTACAGGGTTGGATGCCATGAATATGGACCCCTGATTATCACCGCAAATCGGGATAGCTTTCAGCTTATAGCCGAGCTCACCGAGTAAACTCCGAATCCAGGTAACTTGGCGAGCGCAATCGCTCAAAGCCATGTATTCAGCCTCAGTGGACGAGTACGCAATAGTCTTCTGCGCATGAGAAGTCCAACTGATCAAGCCATCTGCAAGTTTCAGGTAGAAACCTGTCTGCGAGAGGCGAGAGATAGGGTCTGATCCCCAATCTGAGTCTGTGCATGCAATCAGGCCAGCACCGGATCCACCATTGTACACTAGGGAGTAATTAGGTGTACCAATCAAGTAGCGACAAATATAAAGCGCTTTGGACAGGTGGTCCTGGGATGGATTCGCGGCATGGCGCGAGAGATGGGTGACTGCAAAAGCAATGTCGGGCCTAGTGCCTAACATAAGGTACAGAAGGGACCCAATAACCGTCTGGAAACGGGAGCGGAGTTCCGCATCAACAGGCTCTGTATTCTTGGCGGCATAGTAGCCAGCCGGCAGTGGGGTGCTTGCGGACTTTGCATTGAGCATGCCGCAGCGTTCAATGACCTTTTGGAGGTACGCGCATTGGTCCAAGTGGATAGCGCGACCCTTGCGAGTGATTCGCATTCGGAGGAATTCCTTAGGTTCTCCAAGGTCTCTGCACTCCCATTTGCGCATGAACTGCGCTTTGATGGCATCAACAACAGCCTTGTTAGGGCTGCAGAATAAAGCGTCGTCAACGTAGATAATACCAATGACGATGTTGGTGCCTTTCTTCTTGTAGAAGAAGATGCCTGCTTCAGACTTAAGGCGCTCAAACCCGAGCTCTTTGAGAGACTCATCGAGTGTGCGCCACCAAGCTAGGCCGGCCTGTTTGAGGCCATAGAGGGCACGCCAGAGGCAGAGCACTTTGCGCTCTTGCCCGGGAACTGCAAACCCTTCGGGTTGTTCCATGTAGATCTCTTCGTCGAGCTTGCCATACAAGTAGGCGCTCCGAACGTCGAGTCCAGTGATATACCAGTTTTCAAGTGCGGCAAGCGCAAGCATGAGGCGCACTGTTTCAAAGCGCACAACTGGTGAGAAGACCTGGTCGAAATCTAATCCCTCGACCTGGGAGAAGCCTTTTGCTACTAAGCGGGCTTTCTTGCGGCCATCCGACTTCACGTCGAAGACCCATCGATTCTTAATGACCTTCCGGTCTCGGGGACGGTCAACTAGCTCAAAGACTTTGTGCTTTCGCAGCACGTCGAGCTCTTCTTGGCAAGCAAGTCGCCAGAGTTTCTGCTCAGCTTGGGGTAAGCGAGCGATGTCCTTGTAGGACCAGTTGCGGACGCTCTCGTATTGAGGGTCGCGGGTTTCAAGGGCTTTGCCCATCAGATAACAGACTAGGTTTGCTCCCCCTTCCTCGCACATCTTTTGCACATCTTCCTCACTGGGCGTTGCAGAGGTGTCGGGGAAACCACCAGGAACATGGTCTGGTGTGTCCGGTTGTGGGGGCCTAGGGGCCTCACCCACTGTTTCTCGCCATCGAGAGGCACTTTTGATATCCCGGAGTTGCTCAACGGGATGTCGCCGCTCACCATACACATTACCGGGGCGCAATGGCGCTCTACGTTCACGTTGGGGGCGGGCAGGGATATTCACTGCAGGAGGTCGCGGCGCATTCTGGCGGCGTTCAGCTCGGCCAGGGCGCTGCAGTGCCGGAGGTGGTGGGTTTCTCGCCGGTGAAGGCGTTCTCGGTGCCGGTGGAGGCACTGGAGATGGCGTACGGGGAGGATTTATTTGGTTAGGCTCTTCCTCAGGAGCCTCAGGTTCCTCGCGCTTTGGATCGTCATCCTGCGCTTGGGGATGTGGGTAGCCATGGTCGTGTTCCACATCGTCATCACTGTCGGTATCATCAGGGGGATTCCCTGGTCGATCAGTGGCTGGTTTCGGATTTGCCCTTCCGAAAGGGTTCTCGAGAGGTTCGCGCCTGTTTTTGGGGCAGCGAGGGAAATGACGCTCGTCAAAGACGGCGTGAGCAGCGGTAAACACTGCATTGGTGGAGCGCATAAACAGAAAGTTGCACTCATTGCCAGGGGCAACACCGACATAAGTCATTAGCTCCGACTTGGGAGCCATCTTATTCGCTCTAGCCATTGCTGGGAGGTATACAAATGCTCCACAGCCAAACACACGTAGGTGGTCGATGTTAGGCATCTCCCCCTTAAGCATTTCATGGGGGGTGCGCCATCGCAGGCGAGCTACTGGAGTACGGTTGTAAAGGTGAGTTGCGTGAGCGAACGCAAATTCCCACCAGGAGTCAGGAATGCAGGCTTGATGCCGCATAGACTCAGCTTTATCCATGAGAGTGCGCCCTAAACGCTCGGCGCGACCATTCTGCATGGGGGTTCTTGGAGCACTTTGGTAAATTTTAATTCCTTTCTCAAGGAGTGCTCGATCAAACAGATCGGATTTATACTCTCCGCCGGCATCAGACATCCATCCAACGACGTGCGTATCATGTTGGACGCGCACCATTTCGAGGAAATCTTTGGCGGCCGTAATCGCTGCAGCTTTGGAGCGAAGAGGCATAGTCCAGGCGTGAGAAGTATAGTCGTCGTAGAAGGTGATAACGTATTTGAATTTCCGGTACGACGTAACCAGGAAGGATTTGAGATCAGAGTGCACTAGCTTGAAGGGCTTAGAAGCACGTCTTTCGTTCTCTGGGAAAGCTCGATTGGGCATCTTGCCAAGAGCACATCCAGGGCAAACACAATCCTCAGTAGGAAAGTGGATCTCCGGGAAGCGCTGCGTATGTTTTTGCGCGCGTCGGAGCACTTCCTTCGAGGGGTGCCCGAATCTCCGGTGCATAATGTTGTAATCGACTTTGCTCACGGAGGCAATATAGTTAGATCTAATTATCGGGATAGATCTAATCCCAAAAATGACGTTGTGATCGTCTTCTGGGTCTGGCCCAAACCATAGGCGTTCAGCTTTATGAATGAGGCTAATGCCTCGCTTATCGCCAGTGACTTTATAGTTACGCTGGAGCATTTCGCCCATAGAAATAAGGCATGCAGTAGCGCCTGGCATATGGAGCACTTGGGTGAGTGTGATAACTTTCTCATCCCCAGAGTTGTGGTCTAGGCACCGGAGTAATACCGTGCCAATGCCAGCAATTAGTGCTACACCATTAGCGGTTTTGGTGTAGTGCGCTCGCTTTAGCGCGTTGTAAGAGGCGAAATCGCCTATGTCACCGGTGAAGTGGCGTGATGCGCCAGAGTCTAGGAGCCAGAAGGCACCAGATAGTTCGCTATCATCAACCATTTTTCCCTTACACTTAGCACAGCGTGCATCACTCGTTTCATGAGAACACGAACAAATATATGCTTTACTCGAGACACGACACGACAAATTGTAGTTACTGCTCGCTATATACAGTGCCGGCGTAAAGCGCACATGTAAAGGGAGCGTGTCAGTGTCGGTCAGCACGCGTGCAGAAGGTACTTGCCTGAAAAGGCTGGCCTCCGCGCCCATCGCCATCGACATCGCGTTGTAGCGGTCGAGGACCATCGCATTGATTTCATCGAACTCGTCATCAGCGAACGGCTCGTGAGCGAAGGGCTCTTCATCCCCAAGGGAGATGGCATCCTCCTCATACATCGTGATGCGCTCCTCAAGACGAGGGCGCTTCAACAAGGAGGGACCGGCCTCGGGCTGGTCCAGGTTCGCACTCGCCAACGACACAACTTGGTCGAGGGTGCGGATGGTTTGGCAGGAGGGCTCTACCCCCAAGCGGTGTGCCAAATCGAAGGCCTTGATAGTATTTTTGAATGCGGGGGGGCCGTAGTTGGTAGCACCGGGGGTGTGAGCCAGGGCACGAGGGTCGACGGTGGGCTCTGGTCCATCGTAGTGGACGTAAGTAGCGAAGGCGGCCTGTTGGGCGTTCTCGCGGCGAGCGCGAGCCTTCTTGCCGCCACGGCGTGTGCGGCCTCCCTGTCCTTGGGCAGGAGTGTTTCCGCTCGTACCGCCGTTGGACCTGCCTTGCTGCTGCTGCTGCCTCTGGGGCTGCTGCTGCTGCTGGGCGAACTTGGGGTCAGCTGGCTTGCGCTTCACAGCGCTAAGCTTGTTGG
>JAYMGJ010000260.1:0-43260 GCA_037178675.1 Scleroderma bovista
TGCCCGTTCTTCGATGGAAGTCTTAGACGAACGCGGATTCCTCAAGACAAAAATCTCAATCATGAGCTATGATGTTCTACTGCATAGTTGAGATATTAATGAGTGTTTTTAGATGTGAGGGCTGCCTGCAACTATAATCTGGTATCATTATTCTTGCGGCAGGGCGTAATGCTTCCTGCTGCACGCCGACCAACGAAGCTTAAGCTGGTTGCCAAGCGGCGCAAAATAAACAAGTATAAAAACGACATAAGTGTACAAGCGGCGTGTTAGATGGTTCAAATATGCGTAGACGGTCTAACTATGGATCTAATCCCAATCATTCAATAAATCCAGGGAATGAAATTAAGATCCCATGCAACTCCAGATCATAGGCTTGTAGGCTAAAGAGCACCAGGCAATTAAAGCTGGTCGAAAGTGTACCATAAAAGAGCGGGGAGCTGATGAGAATGTGACAAATGCCTAGTTATTGGAAATATACAGGCTGTACATCGCTTTGGGCGAAGGCGAGGTTGCAATTTGGACATCGACGTTGGCGAGTAGTTATTCGGGTATCTACACAGTTTTTGCAGAACGCTGAGAAGTCACTCAGCATTTCCAGAAGCGACAATAAAGAAATGCTACACACTGTGCATGCATTTGGTGAGTATAACCTCTCGCATGCCCTGCTTGCATGTACTGCACTTCATAATTTTCTGTTAAAGCGAAAGCTAAGCTGTTTACTCATTGGAGGTAATCAGTTGACCCACCCAAAGTCCCTCAATCTCTTGGCTCAGCGCTTCCTCTCGAGCACTTGCAGGAGTAGCATTAGCAGCTATCTTCTTCGTCTTCTTTTCTACTTCCCTCTTTACCTTCGCCACCTCTTCCTCAGCAGCTCTGGCGCGAGTCTCAAGTTTACGCTGTGCTTGATTGCTCTCGCAAGCATAATTTCGAGCCTGCGTGGAATGTGACACAAATTGGACACACAGACAGAGGCACATACCTCGACAACGCGCTTCTTGTCAGCTTCCGATGCCATCGCTAATCCATGAACCTCGACTTCTAAAGCTTGAATCCGCTTGTCAGAAGTGTCAATGGCTCTTCGCAGGATGACATTCAATTTCTCAAGTTCGCCCTGGATTGCAACAGGAGTTACCATCCGCGGCAACAATCTGTCCGCGACAACATACCACTTGGGCACTCAGGTGCTTCTCCACCTCCAACGCGCGTTCCACTGCCTTTCCCTGCTTCTCGAGCTGGCGCACCATAGCCTTCCTTTCCGAATCACCCATTTCCTTCTCGCGCATAGCCGCGAAGTACTTATTCTCTGCTTTTGCTTTCTGTGCCTATACTGAGAACTGCAAATGAAATTAATTGCTTGTACACATACCTCATGCAAGGCCCTTTGCAACTTATCCTCGAAACCAGAGAGATCAAAAACTTTCTTCTTTACCTGTTGCTCGAGAATCTCCCATGAAGAAGAAAGCCTGTCGACCTCAGCAAAGAGGGACGATTCTGCCTGCGTTTGTTGTTCTGCTAGTAAATGCAGCTTCCGTAACTCTGCGTCCTTCGCTTCTAATTGCTGTGATAATGAGGATGCATCTGCAACTTCCCCATAAATGGCGTGATATCGTGCAAGATCTTTAGACACCCGTGCAAGCTCGTCACGTGCAGATGCTTCACCAGCGATGTGCTGTGCAACGTCGGGATGTTCTTGCTGCAGCGTAGACAAGGATTGCTCCAAACTAGTGCATTTCATTATTGCCTCACTAGGGGGTACAATGGGCTGTCAGAAGAGAATCATACGTTGAGTCACGGACTTACTCGAGCTTTTGCTTCAAGTTACACACATACTCGATGTCCTCTACCTTGCCTTCGAAGAAATACCTCATGAGGTCCTCTTCGCCAGATCGCGCAGCGAGCTTCGCCTTATGTCGTGCCACCTCGGACTGCAGCTGGGCTATCCGTTCGCAACGTGATTCAGCGAGCGCCTTGAGTTCCTGCACGGATTGGAGCTTCACAGTGTCCTTCGCCTTGCGCTCGGTCAACTCAGCACCGTACTGGTCTCGTAGTTCCCTAACTCGGAGATTATCAGCCTCACGTTTCGACAGCAGAGTCTTCAGCTCTTGTTGTGCTTGTTGTGCTGCAGCCTATGTCGCATGAGAAGAGAGTCAGACACCTATCTCAAACACGCACTATCGTCTCATCCTCAAACTCCTTGCGCGAAGAGCGAAGCTTGTCGATTGTTTCATTCAGCTGAGTGATCTCCTTTGCATTTTCGCAAACCGTGTGTGCCAGTTGAGAAGCATGATCTAGCAGCAGCTTATAATGTGGCGTCTCACTGATCATCTCAACGGTTGGCGCCTTCACCTTGAAAGCCAACAGTGTCAGCGAAGGTGTCTAACGCATCCAGTAGATGAAGCTGTTCACAGACCTCAATTTTTAGGGTGGTCACTTCCTCCGTTAAATTGGTTACCTCGCTTTCCAATTCAGCTATACGAGCATCTTTTTGTTTCAGCTGCCCAAGAAGCTCTTCCTCTCTCGGTGATGCGTGTTCATGGCCATTCACTGCAGGCGGCTGAGCGTGAAGTCAGTAGCTAGATGGTCTAAGTCGAGAAGCTACTTGCCGGTGATGCGCCGGAGTAATCCGGACTACTATTTTCCTCTATTGGTTTCTGATCTTCTTCCATGACATCTTCCTTCGGCGATGACTTTGCTTGTATAGCAGCAACCACGTTGCTTTGAAGACGATCTATTCGCATTTCCGAAACAGCCAGTTGTTCGTGGTATTTACGAATATCGTCCTCGGCTTCTTCAAGCCTTTTTCGCACGATGACCACTTCCGAACGCAGAGCCGTACACTGAGGGTCTAAGTGTAAGCCGTCAAAGTCAGACGTGTAACCTACCTCAGTCTCGGTCTTCTGAAAGCGCTGAAATGCGTCATCGGCTGCAGCTGGGCGTGACTTCAAAAAGCTTGTCACGAGCTTCTGTGTTGCGTGCATATTCTGTTCAAGGGCAGTCTTCAAGACGAAGTCAGAGGTGACATGTTGCGACAGATCGAAAAAGTCTACGGAACAGCTTGAAACGATGTGCCACTCTGGTAAGATCTATAACCTCACCTTTAGTATCCACATTCGTGGCAGAGACGTCATCTTGAGAGGTGAGGGCCTGGATCGTTTCTACGAGCTGGTCAAGGGTTTCACGGCCGAACACTAAGTCTACCATGTCGAACTGCCTACCTGCTGCCAACACGCTGCGATAGCGACTAAACCCGCCTCGCAAGAACTTTTCCTCTGCTCTAACTGTGCGATGCGTGCCTGACTCCTCTCATTCTCCCTCGAATAGTGTTTCATTCTCCGGAAGATGGCATCTTTGCGAAAGAGCTAAAACCAAAGGATGACTACCCACATACCATCACAGTGACTGTTTTCTCCCACCTCAAGCTGGTCATTCTCTGAGGGCTCTGCTGAATCTGCTCTCACACCGTTGACCTCTGGATTCCCATTGACACCTGTGAAGACACGTTTTTTGACATGAGAGACTTCATCGTCGTCTGTAAGTGGTCTCTTCCTTGACTCCATCATGACGAATGGACAGGAGGGACTCAAAGGAGCAATTAACGACGATGGTGCAGAACAACGGCGGCTGTGAGGACTTTCGGCAACAGATATTCAAACTCCGAATACTATACAAGCTACAAGTACATGAATTCATCTCCTTTCGAGTACAAAGTTCTACAGCACGAGTAGCGGAAAACCGTCTGTGCCATCCAAGTTCAATACCTCGCAATCTGCCTTATCTCCGTTCCCGATTTGCGTTTCTATGCAGGTTAAATCCATGGCCTGGACATAAATATTGGGTAAATAGTCCCCAGATTGGCTCTACTACTACATACCTTGTAAAGCACAGTCATCGGTTGGTCTGTTTGAATTGGTACTCTGTCAGGATCATTTGTGTTTACCAGAGAGCATAGTGGTACTCACGCCATACAGCCGTGTTGTACATTATTCCTTGTGCCGCGGAAGCAATGAACGCCCGCAGGGTTGACAAGTCGGGCTTGTCGTTGCTGCCGCCATTGTGAGCTACGACGACCAGATATCTGTTTCCCGGGTCGGGAAGAGCCTCATCACCGAGGCACCCCGCAGTCCCCATTGGGATGAAAGCCTGGCTCGTATACGGGTGCCGCTCGAGGGCCTTGAGCTCAACGACCCCATTCACAACTTCGACAGGATTGCAGCGGAAAACTGAAAGCCCTGCAGTAGCACCAGAGCCGTCTGGGTACGAGGAATTGATTAAGGCGAGTTTATGGAATTTACTAGCCGTCCCTCCGTTTGCTGGCGTAATCTTCGTTCCAGGAGGAACTGCTGCATGATCGCTGTAACCTTGAATGACCCGGCCAAATGGAGCAAATGCCTCGGGGGTTAGAGGAAGCACGGGTATGGTTTTTCCCTTGAAACCTTGCTTGCCCACTACTGGTGAGATGTGGTTGCTCTCTGCGACACCTTCTAAAGGTATCACACCTGTTCTTGCGTTGCTTTCCTCTCTGGTTCCAATGATTCTTAGTCGTTTCACACCCCCGTCAGGGCATATCGTCATCTTCACATGCGTGAACACGGTACCTTCCTTCGTCTCCAACTGGAAGAAATGTCTGCGATGTGGACCAAGTTTCACACACGGCAGGATCATAAGCCAATTGGGGCTGTCGCTATCTGGGACATCGTCCAAAGAGTTGAGTGCGTGCATCTCGCAGCTTTCTGGGAAATTGCCCTTGAAATTAGCGGTATCTATTTCGGTGGTTTGTAACCTTCCAGGAGCACCACTGAAAAACATATTGACTCAAACCAAGTAAAGGATGCGGTGAAATACTTACAGTTTCACGATGACCCAGTCTTTATGACCTTGTTGCCTGCTGCGTTTAGTTTCCCATCCGTCGCTCATGTCCTTCCCTGTGATGCAAAGTGAACTTCAGGCTTATTGGCTACTTGGTTGAGTATTTACCCCGTCCAGGAAGGATCAAATTTGACCCTACACCATAATGCTGGTCAGAGGTGAACACAACACGTCCTCCCGCAAACACGTGAGCGAGGTCAAATGACTCGGTATCATCGGCTGGTTGGACAGGGAAAATATGACCATATACACGGAATCTGGCCTGTGTATGGCATGGATTCTGAAATATTCGCGAAGGGTGATACTGCACTCACGATGCCCCCATCGGGATACATATTCAACCTGACGTAGTTGTAGCGAGCGGTCTCGGGGATTAAGTATAGATGCCTGGATGATGGTCCGAGGGGTACCTTCGGAAGAATCTCTGTCCACTGAGAGGTTCGATAAATCATCAGGATATTGTTGAAGGAGCGAACGGTCATACTTGCGCATTTTCTAAATTGCTTTCATTATCTTCCGTCGAGAGAAGCGCGTCCACTGAGGCCTCGGGTGCTTCGTTGCCTAGTTATACCCATCAAATGGAGAATGTCGGTGATTGGACATTGACCGACCATTGAAGTTGGAGGTATCAATATCAAACCCAACGATGACGCCAACAGTGCCCAGTTTAATTATGCACCTTTGGATTGGATGTTGAACTTTCGGAATAACTAGGATCACTGTGCCAGACGCACCAATCATGGGTGGGATTGTGTCTCCGTGACTCCCAACCACTGTACAATGCACCGTTCGGTCCATACTGCCCTGCGAGGCTGGGCGAAGGCTAAGTAGCTAATGTAAGTTCTATATGTGCGAAATCATCAAACACTCACTTCGACAAGCAGTAGATGGTGTGCTGCGGCAAAGAACTCGTCCGATACCTTGATCACCTTCCCCTCCAAGGCGGCGCTCGACAACTCTACATTGTCGTCGGTTGTTAGGACCACATCGGACATACAAAACGGACAGGAAGTTCACCAGTGATTGATTCAAATACATCAGAGAACTGTTCCAGCGGAATGCTCTGATAAATCATGACAGCAGCTGGCTGTTATCGATATTATCACTGGTGATAAGCCAGCTTCCTTGGCGAGGCTGGGCAAAACCTGAGTGCGATGACAGTAGAAAGTATCTTATCTCAAGGAAGCGTATTTGTATCGGCAGCAGTTCCCACGGTCTTCGGAGGTGGAGTCTGTCCGTGCATACCCGCAAAGGCTTTCTAGTGGCCATCATTTCCGTCGTTGCCGAGAAAGGGCCCTCTACGTATCGGTGAGTCCAGATGCTATTATCGGGGTCACTGGTGGTGTGCGACACGAGACTGTCCACATGAAGTGATGCACGAGAGCGTGGAGAACGTAGTGCGCGAGCCTAGTAGCTAGGCTAGTCCATGATCCCTTGACGAAACTGGGGAGACAACAACGCGCGTAACCTCCGTTACTTCTACTATGTATAGGCTTACCGGTGGCGAACAAACACTCGTCCTCTGAGAAGCTTACATAAGTTTGAGAAGCTATAACGAGTTGTGACTGCTCATAGCGCCTTCCATTGTGTTCGTCCACCCAATCTTCAGAATCATCGCCGCTTGAATAACCTCAGGAGGGCTCAAAGTGGGCTACTATTGTGGCAGGTTCGGTACGATCACCATCGCCTATTGTCCCTTGGTTCTTTCCAAAGCGAGAATCAATCGAATGAATGTTTCTGTTGTGGTGGACGCGTATCAGTGATGGATTATCGTTCGAATCTCAAGCCATGCTGACTTGAAGATATAAAGTGAGTCAATACAGCTCAGTAGTACCTTTCCTTTGTCTTTCAAAATGCCTTGTAAGTGACTCTTCCTCATTGAGGAATACCAATTGATCTTGTGACTTGATCAGCTCTGATGCCTTACGCCATGGTCCTCACGCCAGTGCAAGTCCCAGCTGGGTGTTTCCCGGTTGAGGTCATCCAGTTCTGGCGTGGACAACACGCCTCTGGTCAACCCTTCCCCCTCCATTGGGTCATCTTTGTCCGTACTTGTGGCTCGAATGGGAACTACTACCATGTTCTTGGAAACATCGACGCTTTCACAGTGGTCATCGAACGCAACAAGCCACCGCGGAATACGCACTGCTGGAGGGGGGACCATACGATTGGATTCGTTGCGCCACAACACCTGGGTGTTCTAGAAGCGATGCTCTGGCATGTCCCAGTAGCCAGACATGATCCTACCTGGAACAGCCAGAAGTGGGTCAATGAGGCGCTACGGACATTGCGCAGCGCAAATATCTTCGTCGATCCCGAGGTGACAATGGCAACACTTCAGACACAAATGGCATGTCTGCTTGAGGCTTGGGAAAACGGGGAGATCTAGGACTGGCATCACAATCGAATCACCAAGACCTTGGAGGGATCATCCAGGTATTTGGCATTAGACTGTACAAAACTAGGTGTATCACGACATCATCATCACATACCATTGGAGCAAGCTTTCTTGGCGTTCTCGTTCGATCCAATTAATGACATCGTTAACGAGTCCTTCCAGGCCGTGTACGAATCAAAAAAAGGACTCGAGACAAGATGGTTCTATTTTTGATGGATGTATTAGAAACACGAGGCAGTCGCGATAACATGGAGAAAGACAGCATACATAAAATGCCCAGATGGAATGCGGGGCAGGTCCAATTAGTTATATTATCAAACCCACGTCTTTCATGCACGTGCAAGGACCACACGCTGCTTCCCCCATGGGTCCGTCCATGTCTCCGTATTTCTTAGACCGGCAAACCTGTGCAGGATGGTTTCGACCGCCTGTGCTTGTCCATCACCGACTTCTAAAGCGACGATAGCTCGGTTGCGGAGAACGCCTTTCTGGGCCAAGAAGCGAGCAATTAAATGGTAAAAGGATAGACCATCCTCGACTGGCGAGCCCGGCAGATCGCCAAGCAATGCACGTGGGTCTTCGTAATCTTTGACAGAGGGCGAGAGCTGGTCATACTGTGTCCTTGGTATGTATGGGGGATTGGACGTGACAAGGTCAAAAGGTGCTGGTAAGGAATTGAGAAGATCCGGATCGCAGAGATCGCCCAGAACGGGAGTGAACACATTGCGGGAATTGTCAACATGGTCACCGCGGGCTGTGGCGATGTGACATCGTGCCGCATTATCAGTGGCTAGCTTGATTGCATCCTCTGAAACGTCCACACCAAATGCGCGAGCGCTGCCTGATGGCCAGAGATGACATAACAGGAGCGGTATGCAGCCTGAACCTGTGCAGAGATCTAATACCGAGAGCGGACGAGTGCTGGAGGGAGCGGCGATGCTAGCGAGACGAAGAGCCCAGTGCTCAGTCTCTGGGCGGGGTATGAGGGTAGGTGGCCGGGAGAGGAGGCTCAGCGGTCCGAATGGCGTGGTGCCTGGAGTAGCCATAATGCGTCAGGATGAAACCTTGGTTGCGACAACTTACCCAAGATGTACTGGAGTGGTTCACCTCGTAACCTTCGCTCGAGCATCGCCACGAGTGTCGTGGGAGGGTCGGACGGCGTCAGAGCTTCCCTCATCCATCTGAGCTCGAGCCTCGCACTCTGGCGACCCAGGCCGGTGGCAAGTCTGGCAGTGAGATCGGCGAGCATGATGAGCACCTGCCTATCAGGGCAATCATGGGGAATGTTTTGTGTATGTTTTCACCGTCGGTAGCTTGATACGTGGCGGCGAGTACGTCTTTCCTATGATATATATGCCTCATAAGTTCACCATCAGGAATTTCATCGTCGCGGGTATTCGGCCGTGGATGGTGCACGAACGCTGCACATGCGCCTCATCATTTCGCCTGACCTGGCAACCCCATAAAATAAATAACTAAATAAATAAATAAAACAATCATAGCAATGGCTCAATGATGTAAATGGTTTGCGGCCGATGTCCTTTGCCTGTCCCACTGGTCTGCTAGCTCGTCATTCGCCTTATCCACGTAGTATATCTGTGCGGCCTCCTCCCTCGTGGCCAGCAAACGACGCTTAAGGTCGAGCTTGTGCATGTACCCATGACACTCTCCCTAACCAGCCCACCGCTTATCCTTACTCGTCCAGACACCTCCTCCTTTGTCGACTCCTCATCGTCAGCAATGCCCGCCGCCACTGCATACGTGAACCCAGCCCAGATGTCCCAGGACCAGCTGGCCGAACCCACGCCATCAAAGCGCAGAGCTTGCGCAACCGGAAAACGAAGGCGCGCTCCTACTCCAGACGAGAGCGGGGATTCTTCCTCACAACCACCCCGAAAGAACAGAGATGGCCCCAAAAAAAAGAAAGCTAACCGTGCCTGTGCACATTGTCAGAAAGCTCATCTCACTTGCGACGACTGTAAGTACATAGATAACTTATAGCCGCCTCTCCATCCATCTCACAGGCGCCTGATCTAGCGCGCCCTTGCCAGCGATGTATTAAGCGCGGAATGGCAAACTGTTGCGTCGAAGGACATCGCAAGAAAGCCAAGTATTTGCTCGATGATGACGAACTTGGTATTTCATCAGTAGCACCCTTCCCTGTACTACTCCTGATCACGTGTATAGAGCAACTAAAGAAAAGACAGTCAGCGCCTAAGGAAAAGCAAGAACCCATCCCTGTACCTATACCACCACGTAAATTCTCCCTTTATCTCCCCATTCTTCGTCATGCTAACTGCACCAGCGGACCCGTTCCCAGCCACCGCCGACCCCCTATTCAACCTCAGTTTCGACCCTAATTTTGCATTTGGCTCTGAAGCCGCAAACTTGGAGTATTCTATCCTATCAGCAATATTGGGCAATCCAAGTCCACCAGACTCAGCTAGTGCACCGTCACCGTCACAACCGCCTATCCCTTCCGCACTCCAGAGTTCAGCCTGGTCCCCTGAACCGTTACACACCCAGCCACAATACATCCAAAGCAGGTCAGCGAACTCATACGGCTCAGGTTTTGGGGACCAAGTACAACTTGCTATTCCTCCATCTGAAACAGCTCTCCCTCCTTCTCGGTCGTCTCCCACATTCATGTCCTATTCTCCCACGCAGGGTTCAACAGACTTGCAGTATACACATCCATACGACCAGATACAAACAGGCCAAGTCACGGGTTCGATGCAACCCGTTCCTTCGCGGTATACCTGCGATGGTAGAAATCCGTCGCCTGCGGTCATGGTACAAGAGACTGGCTCTCAATCGATCGTGTCATCGTCGCATCCATCGCCATCACCAGTGAACTCAATACATCCGAGTGGTTCTGATCATCATTCTGTTCGTATACTTGCTCGCTCTCTAGCCCCCTTATAAAACTAAACGTCACCAGCCTCTCAATGTGACAGCTCCATATGATTACACGGAAGGCTACCACTTCCTTATGAAGCATCTTCCGAGTCGGTGCGTACATTCTCGCGTCGAGACCTCGCGCGTGAGTGGCCCCTGTGGTCAAATCCTAATATTGTGTCTTGGCATCCTTTGGATGTTTTGGGTTTTTGGATGGCAGCTTTGAGAAAAATGACATCCTCCGCATTGTACGAGCACTTGCCATTTACCGCCCGTCACTCATTGCATTGCAAATGCCGTTGACGGAAGCGGATGAAGTGTTCGTGGAGAAGTGCTTCCAGCGCTCATTGCTAGTGAGTTGTGATGGTCAATGTTGTATCTTTTTACAGCATCTAAATCTGCCGTAGGAACTCGAGAAGCTCATTTCATATAGCGGCACTCCGACTGTGGTATGGCGGCGAACTGGGGAGATCTGCCTGGTGGCGCCTGAGTTCTGCATGCTGACAGAATGGCCAATCGATGAATTGGTCGGGAAGAGGAAATATATTTATGAGGTAACAACGATCTTCATTTCAACTTCGTCTATACCCACCGCATCTCACATTACCCTGTCACCAGCTCTTCGAGAACCAATCAGTTGTTGAATATTGGGAAAACTTTGCTACCCATGCATTCGAGAACACCACCAAGTCCGTCTATTCACATTGTGTTCTTCTGAAACCCTCTGGTGCACCGATACCGGCCACGTTTTGCTTCTCTATACGACGCGACATATTTGACTTGCCCAGCATCGTCATAGGTGCGCGAATGCTCCCCTTGCTGCTTCGGATCCACTAACTAGCTACACTTGGTGGCGGCTTGGCGGACACAAAGGTCAGTGGCTGCCACTATTATAGCCAGTGCTGTGGCACCAGCCTTCTCTCCTTGTTTATATCTTCAGCCCTTAAAAAATCGTGGCTTAACTTTATGTATTCCTCCAGTGCTATACAACAACTTATGTGCTAGCGTTTAGATCGCATATTTTCGGTCACTCCTATTTTTCTTCCGCTCACATGCATGGGACATTGCAAAGACCCTGTTTTTAATAGCGAAAACCGGTTATCTCGGTTATTGGTTTAAAAGAAACCACATTCTATTAGAAACCATGTTCCATTGCCATTGCTACTTGGGGGCTGACCGTTTGTTTTTTTTTACCATTTTTTGTCTTGCCTAGAGACGGTTACTGGGCGTTGCTGTCGACCATAACGCTTTGACTCGTCACATTCAATGGTGCTGTTGGTACCTTATGCTTGGTGGGTGCCTGCCCTTGGCGCGTAAACGCTTGGTCGACGTCGATCGGTGACTGGGTCTGCACGGGCTCGGGAAGTGGACATGCTGGTATTGGGAATAGAATAGAATCTGCACCCTAGATGTATGGATGCATGTACATACTATTTAGAGGAGAAAAGGTGTTCAGCCCTCGGAGTCGAGACTAATATATTGCCTAGAAACGGTTACTAGTACTAACCACGGCATACTTGGACTATGACGAAGAAAAGTCCCATTTTGTTGCCACTCGGCGACGCGATGATCGCAACAACAATATGAGTGCAACGATTGATCATACAGCGAATTGAGATCCTTGATGAGAAAAGGCGAAGAGACATAGTATTCGTAGGGTCTAGTAAAGCAGAGCAGTGGCCATTATTTGTCACATCGAGGGTAGCAATCGATTGAAAATGTAATGGGTCCATAAACGAAACAGGAGATCGTGAAACCGCTATATCCACAGAATTGAGCAAGTAAATCGGAGGAAGGTAATGTCCGTGATCCCTGTCAACGGCCTCAATTCGACGAAGGGTACTTTGGATAATAATACGACGGCATGCGGGAATCGTGACGTCTCGTTCATTACACGGTATCCTGGATATTTGCATACTCGCTCTCAATACCCGGCTCGATCAGGCTGGCGTGTCCAAGGATGAGACAGGATGACGCGCCGACGAGCCAGAAGAAGGTCATGAAAGGAGATGACAACCACAATAACGGAAGGCCGATCACAAAGAGAGCAGTATACAGGGACTTTTGGGTTATGACATGGTCACCAACCTGGACCGGATCAGGAGCTGTCGGAAGCAAAACAAAGGAAAAATATCCAGTCAGAATATGTGACGCTAGTAATTTTTGCGTGAGAACTAACCGAACTTGTTGATAGCAGCGAATCCTCCAGTAAGGAAAGCGAGGGAGAACAGGAGAAGAGGGCTTGTGAGGCTGGAAAGGATATCATTAGCACGGACGAACTATTTCACAACGGTGGAAGGATGACAGGAGTGTATCATAATGTGGTACTAACATGGCATATACCCCGAGAATGGCTATAATGAGCATATAGTTTGCAGAGAAATACCGGGTGTTGTACGATATGCGCTGTGAGGTCGCTGTCAGTCATCATGGGGGCCCATAGTATGTGTGCTGGGGCAACTCACTGAAACAGCCTGGTTCACATCCCCAGGCCTGGAGATACGGTGAAAGTCGAAGAACTCGGTGGGTGAGCGGAGGGCACTAAGACGTGTCTCCTATAAAAAAACGGATGTCCAGCCGTGAGTTAACATGGGGCATCCAAGAACAGCCAGTCTGAGTCTACTTACTCTAAGCCTCTTGACAGCGTCGGTGACACGCATAACGGCTTCCATGGCTAGTTACTTGGCTCGAGGTTGGATTGGATGGATTGGTATTGTGCTGAGTTGTACCAACTCTTGGGCACTTGAGTACTGCGCGCGGCGCTGTGTTGTGACCAAACAGACGTCGATCGACGTCTTTTGTTGCACCAAACAAATTTGCGACTCACAGCCATGCTTCGCCGTTCCCCAACCATGATTCCAATGAATGATTCAGACGTCCAAGAGATCCGTGAGCTTGTTGCCCAGCAAAAAGCTCAGTTCGAGCAAAAACAAAGGACCCTCTTTCGGATGAAGAAGTTCGCCGAACACCAGTTCAGCGATGAGGATCCACAGGCGGCCGCTTTCCTCAACATGGTGTCTGAGAGGACAAAGGCGAGGGAACGCGACAAGGAGGAGAGGAACATAAGGCTGGGCATTCCGCCTGGGCAAAGTTCCTCATCTTGTATGCATTCTTTGTACTACGTCCATGTCTTTTATCTGACTCTTTTTCGCTTGTAGCGTGACATGCAATGAAGAGTAATTAATTGCCAAGAATCCGTCAGCCTGGGTCAACAGATTTATGTGAAAAGTATATCGTCGAGATTGTGATGTGATTTCCACCATCCTAATTCTTATATTATTCCGGCATGAGAGTCCTAGACTCTGTCGCACTAAACTATCGTAGTCCTAGCAAGCGTGGGCCCCCGTGCCCCACCGCTCCCCCAGTGTACGAATGCCCTGCTGGCTAGGGTCCCAGAGCCCCCAGCAGTCCCTCTCCGTTTCTACCAGAATCCCTATATTATCCTTGCATTTTGTTGCAGTGATATCCCACTGTTGAAAATGTTCCTAAATCCTGTGTAACATCAGGCGATCAGATCTATCAGACGATGCGTATGCGAGGAATGGCACCCACCATCCAGATCCCGACGGTCACACATTGAGGCCAGATCCGCTCTCGCCAGGTTCAGACATGCCGTTCTCAAGGTGTCCCATAGTGCAGACGACGTTACACCCCGCCTATTGGCAGGCCCTTCCACTATCCCATTCACAGTATCGCCACCTTCGCTATCTTGAAGGACCAGAGCGTCGAGAATGTGTGTGGCTGCTTCTTCGTAACGCTGCATGGACCAATAATAGTCAGTAAGTTTACAATACAGGGTGTCGCAGGTACGTACACGTAGATTAACACAGGATATGCCAAGATTGTATCTGCAGCATGTTGCGCATCATTAAAATGCTTCCTTGAAACGTACAGCAAGACATACCGCCCCCGGATATACCCAGGATTCAATTCTAACGCACGGTAATAATACGCCGGAGCCTCCTCAGCACGGCCGTTATTTGCCATCGTCGCTCCAGCTCGGTTATACAAGAGCCAATCCTGTGGGAGAAAGCATCATTTAGAATTAGAACACGTAAGCGCAGGTGGAGACCTACATCAGGACGGATGGCCAGTGCTGTGAGGAAGCAATCCAAGGCTCTTGGATAATCCTGGGGATGTTTTGGTCAATATGCACAAGCGTCGAAGAACGACCTACCTCCATCGCATTCAACAGCACAGCCAACACGATCTGGACATCCGCATCCACCTGCTGCACCTCGCCAGAGGCTCTCGCCATCTCGATCAATATTTCCACTAACTTCTTCGGTTCACCGCTCTCCAACGCCCCACCTGCCCTCTCCTTCACAATCTTTCTGTATCTCGGATCAGGATGCCTCGTCACCCACTCTCGCACTGCATTGTACGTGCCCGTCCGGTTGCTTTCATTCGTGCACGATACCCCAAGTGCGAGCCATGCCGGAAGGTAAGACGGATCGATGGCGAGACATCGACGCAGAGCCTGTATGGCTTTGCTCTCCCGTTCGCTCGACTGCTGTCGGACGCCAAGCTCATACCACGTGTTTGCATTGTAGGGGTCTTGTTGGACTGCTGCTTCGAGCTCGAGTATGTTCTGAGTATCATTTCGAAAAGTGTTAGCAGCCATCTGCCTTTAGCTTCCCCCGACCTTCAAGTAGAGGAAAAGCGAGATAGCGCAAACCACTTACCTCGTATGTCCTATCTACGGCCCCCGTATGCATGGTATGATTTCTCGTTCCTCCCATTTCTGCCCCTTCCTTCAAATACAGGTTCTCTTTTTGGAACTTATACTCCACAACGGGCCGAACGCCAGTCGTTGTTGCCTCGAATTCATCCCATGCGTTCTGCATCTCATACCACTGTCCTATCTCCCTTCGCTTCCGCTGCAAAGGGGACATGGCAGACAACCCCGCGGTAGGGGTGGAGAGTTCCGTAATAGTAGAAGTGGTAGACGGTCCCGCATGGTATGCCTCCCACCACGCTTTGTACTCGGCGTTCTCCTGCTTGAAATAAGCCTCGTTCGCGTCCTGCTCCCGCTCCTGCGTGGACGACGACGAAGGGGTGGTGATACCCCCAGCTGTCAGTGTAGTGCCTGATACATTGATGTCCCGCGCCTTTCCCTTGCCTTTCACGTCAATAGAGGTGGAGAGAGGAAGATGGTTGATAGGGACGGTGGTGGAAGTAGAATCGCTTGCTACGAAGCCATTCGGGTCCAAAACGACGTCACCGTCACGCAGCTGGAGCATCAAACCCATAAACGCGCTTTCCTTGAATTTTGGATTCTGCTCGTGCTCCACTGCTTCAATCACTTGGGCAGCAAGCCGGGCCATCTCATCTGTTGGGGATGCGGATGACCGCTGACGTTCGTGGACGTTCTCTTCTTTTACAGAAGCTACGGGTGAGAGTGTAGAGGTGTGCAAAAGGTGTTCTTGAGATTGGAATTCTTTATCCCATAGCGTATCTACATTCCATGCATTAAGACACCATCTAATAAATGCAATATGATATGACCCACGATCGCTTTGTATCGCCGGCCTATGCATCTGACCATGGACCTGTCCCAGCATCGGAGTGGCCATAGTAGTCAGGGGCATTCCCAATGAACTCATTTGATGCATATACGGAGCTGCCCGTGGTGCCGCACCCACAGAAGTGGGACTCTGAACATCCTCCCTGACAGTCGCAGTCGAGGATGTCCCCAGCAGCTGCCCTTTCCCCTGTGCATGTTGGTGCTGGGAATTCAGAATGAAATCACTTGCCCACCCAGCACCCGCGAAGCCTGCAAGCGGCGATTGCACGGATGTGCTAGGTCCAGGGGGGGCCAGCTGGGATAACGTTTCGTGCAGTCCGGCCATGTCGAAAACATGTTGAAAATTCTGCTGCTTTGTTGTATTCGCCATCACCCCCTGCTTATCAGCAGCTGGAGCAAAGAATCGTGCTGCGTCATGCTGAAGCTCTGGAGCGGGTAATTGTGTGGTTCGGAATGTCTTGTCGGTTCAGTATCGTGGACGTACAGCGTACGATGGACAAGAATGTCAGTTTAGGGATCACGCAATGTACAGTTCATACATACCTCCTGAGCCTGCCTCGCCCTGTCCTAGACATAAAGCGGAGACTCAACACACGACCGGGGAAGAACTAGATATCCCGAACCTGTTGCGGACCGCGGACCTGGTCAAACTGCTTCGCAAGTCCTTGGAGAGGGTTGGTTGGCCCACACTCCGAGCCTCCATTGACCAGCATTGGGAGCGACATGGTTCTCGACACGACGGTTAACGTTCAGAGCTCGGCTCACTGCCTAAATGGGAAGATGCATGAATCATGTGTTTTTCCTACAACAAAGCAAGTTGGAAAGCGGGAAGAAGTGTCATAGCGGTCTAAGAAAGGAAGGTCCCTCTGTACTCATGAGTATATACATCCTACAGTACAAGTCATCTCACACCCAAGTATGGACTCCACAATCATGAATTAGTCAAGGTCGCTGGAGCTGACACCCCTCCACTCGGGCTCTGCGGCGAGCCCTGAGGCAGTGGCGGTTTTACTTGCGGTTTCTGGGGTTCAAGTGGTGCTAACTGCGGGACTTGTCCAGATTGGGATTGTGCTTGGGCAGCTTGTGCAGCTTGCACGACCTGCTGCGCAACCTGAACAGCTTGGGCATGCACCTCTTGTTGTGCAGCTTGAGCTTGCTGCATCGCTTCTACAGCTTGCCGACATTCGGCACCGCCTTCTGAACGGACTAGGAATACAACACATGATCAGTGTGCCAAAAGCGAGTGCTAAAGGACAGAGACTTACGATGTCGCTGCAGAGTCGTTCCCATGACGCCAATAATGGACACGTGCCAAGACCGAACGAAAATCCAACAAGGAGGAAGGATTCCCAAGCCAGTCAGCATATGAACCGACACCCAAATGGGCGACTTACGTTGAGAGCGTCTAGCCGACTAAACGTCTTCCTGCACCCTTGGCACACGTTCGCCTGCGACCTGTTCGCATGTAGCGCTTGGTGCCGTCTGTACGTACGCGTGCATATCGGAGCATGTGAATGCATTGCATGTGCACACACGATGGGTAGATAGGGGAAAGGGAAAAATAAATGAGTATATCTGCCACACGCAAAAGAAGACGGCAAAGAAAAAAGATGCAGATTGACAGAGCCAAAGAATGGGACAAACGCGTATAACTAGAGATATGAATTAAAACGAGGTGATAGCGCATCGGAGGTGGCAGTGGGGCCACAGCACAGCACCCGTGTGGGAATGCAGAAGCAACGGGTGATAGTAAAGGAACGGACAGGAGACTCACTTGCAATCGTGCTGTCTTGCGAATCCCTTTTTGCAATCGGGATACTCGCATATATATGGTCGTTCTTCTGTGTGTGATCGAAGATGACCTAGACGGCCAAAATGGGTGGTTAGTCGTGTATTAGATAGAGATGTGGAGATGTGCAACACGACAGGACGAGTGGAATGGAAAACGAGGAATACGGGCCGAGCGAAGGATATTCACAGTCGCACTTACCTCTGAGGTTAAACCGACGCGTGAACGTGCTCCCACAGCCTGGGACGGGGCAGATGAAATGGGCCTCGTTTCTTCTCCTCGAAGCGCTGGCAGCCTGTGTAGCGGAGGTGGTGACCTGCTTCTTTTCCACCTGGAGGATAGGAGGGAGACGGGTGACACCGTTTGCAAAATGGCCCTGGGGATCTGCGAGTGGCGCAGAGGAGGAGGCGATTGCCTGGGAATAGAGCTCTGCGGCAGTTGGAGCGTAGAACGGTTCTTGCTTGAGATCGTGTGGAGATGCGGGTGCGGGTGCGGGTGGCGCAGACGGTGCGGACGGTGGTGGTGGTGGTGGGTGGGCGGCGGGTATGGGGTATGGGGAGGGATGGGACGTGTGTCGGAAGGGGGAGTTGCTGTGGCTCCTTCTGTAGGCATGGCCTGGAGGAAAGTGGGCATGTTGTTCGGTGGGATCGTTTGGGCCTGAGCCGGGGGGGAACGAGGGCTGCTGGGACATGGGCTGCTGGTGGTTCCAGCGTGTGGTGTGATCGCTCTGGGGGTCCATGGATGGGCCTTTTATTGATCAGAAGAAATGTTTGCCTTGTATTCAGGCGCTCACTAGGAACAGACGCTCGTTTTATGTGGTAGTGTGGCTGTGCGACTCAATTTAGCCTGCAGCGCCGCAGCACCGCCTCAATTTGTCATCTCGCCCTCATACATGCTGTGTCAGCGGAACAGCCACCTCCCTTTAGCTTCCCGGCCTCGGCTTCTTTCGCCCCGTCTCCGTCTCCGTGCCCGTCTCCGTTCCCCCCCCCCCTGCACTCCACCTCCCATTCCCAGCACCGGATCAAAATTTCCTAGTCTATCCCGGCATCGAAGATGTGTGCATCCAATAGCCTTCTCCGTCGCATCAGCTCCCCTTCCGAAATCCGCTGCCCCCCATTCCCACCCCGGGGAGTGCCCACCTCCCCTGGCTCGCTCATCGGCGTCCTTGACCGTTCCGAGCCCCTCCTCGAGCCCCTCCCACTACACCCAGCACTGCTCGTACCCAACCACTTGCGCGCAACAAACGTAATCCCAGAGTCATCCGTCTCACCCTCGGACGCGAATGGGCTCGGACAACTCGTACTAGAACTCCGATTGGGTCCACTGCTCACCGAACGGGCCATCTCAGAGGGAGAGCGGATGCCAGTCGCAGTAGTGGGCAAGTGAGATTGCGACCGTGTACGTGGTTGCTCCTCCGCTTTCTTCTTCGCTGGGCAGGCTCCCTCTGTTGTCGCACCATTGACTAGAGTAGTCCCATTCACGAGATCTTGTGCCTCTTCACGACTTGTCCGCCCTCCATACCTCACAAACGCATCCTCGATCCAATCCGACAGATCATCCACCACTGCCCGCGCCTCCTTCATCAATGCCATCATCTGCAGATATCCGTGACTCCAGTCCTTGAACAGCACCATCTGCACCCAGTCATCCTCTGACTCTCGTGCTAGTCTTTCCCGTTCTGCCAGCATCTCTTCGTGGAAATCCCCAGGCTGGACGTGACTCATTCGCAGGTCTTCTCCGAATTTAGAACTTGCGGAGCCGCCACAACTAAGCATCTCGTCCAACTCCATTTTCCTTGCTCTCTTTGCTTCCCTTACCCGCCCCGCGAAGATGACCGTATCATCTACAAACGGGTCCTTTTCCCCACATTGCATCAGCACCGGAGGAAATTGCGCGAGAAGCGAAGAGGGCGTCAAGATCGGAGAAAGGAGGTAATCCGTCGCAAAATCAGGATTGCGGTGTGGTCCAATGTAGAGGATCGCCATGGCACGCATCTGCAAGTTGTTGACAGAGAAATTGGCACCTGACAGTAGAAAACGTATAATACTCACCATGCTCGGAGAAACAATTCTGTCTTGGAAGTATCCCGTTCGACTGGTCATGGTCAATCTCGTCCCAATCGGCTCGCGTTCCTTCCCCTTCCCCTGTCGCTCTGGCCTGTCCCCCCCAGTAACAAGTGTCACCGCCTCAATATTTGCTTTCTGGACAGCCTCTGAAAGCTCCTTCTGCTGACTCTCCAGACAGGCGTGCAAGTGCTGGTGGGATGAAGGGGGAAGAGGGCTCTTCGTCGTCTCTTTGGCCGGCGATGGACACTCCCTGTACACATACCGAACACGCTCCTCTAGCGGTCGATCTTCCTCCCTCACGACATCACTTCCATCACTCTCCTCGTCTGCCCACAAACCGCTCTCATCGTATGAGCCATGCGTCCGAACCTCGAATGACTTCACGCTCGACTTGCGCTTCATTGCCGTTGCAGTAGCTAATCTATCCTTTTCAGCGGACGCTTTCAGTAACGGTGTATCCTCCATTTCCTCATTTGCACCCGTCGCTGACATTGGAGAGGTCGCGTTCCCGGCCAGGTCCATTAGCGCGTCCTTCCAGCTCTTGCCACGCCTCAATCCTCGGCGTTTCCCAAATGAACCACTGCCGCGCTTGCCCCCAACCATACTGAGCGGGCTCACGTGCTGTAGATGATCCTTCTGGGACGCAAGCTCGCGCAGGCCTGGCAGGTTCCCCGTGGACTGCTCGGAACGAAGCACACGTAAATTGTCAGGGGACATCCACGAGGTGAAATTGAAATCGAGCGCTGCATAGTTGAGCACGAGGGCTACGGGTGGACAAAGCTTAGCCGCGGAGGATGGGGGGATCAATTGATTATGTTGAAGGATCTTGACCATTACGCCTACGACAAGCGTTGCGCCCCTTTTCCATGTCAAAACGCGATCAATCGCGCGGAAACCGTGAAAATGCATTGCACTCACGCGGAATCACCAGACAGGACCATATTAAATTGCTTCCCAGACATTCCAATACACCGTCCATTTGACTCCGCCAGAAGCCTATACAAGTCGAAACATTCGTCCATCGCAAATGGGTACGGATCTGGGAATGACAAAAAAAGTAAATTTTAAGTTTAGCTTTGCTGTGCATGGCATAGCAGAAGAAAAAGGTAATCACACTCAGGCGCCTTGCCGTAGTCAACTGCTAGGACGGGTTTGCCGGTTCTGAGTGCCCATGTCCGCAGTCGTTCTTCGTGATGTTCCGGTGTCATCGCCACGAACCCCCCACCGGGAAAGTCAATTATCAGGTCCGTGCAGTTGTGCAGCTCCATCACAGGCCCCGCAAAGTAAACGTGAACTGTGATCGGGCGGTCATACATCGAGGACAAGGGTCTGGGTAAGAGTATCCTTCTGTGGAATGCTACCTTGGAGCCGTTCGATAGCAGGCGGAGCTTTGGAATGGAGTTCTTGTCAGTACATTTCGCCAGACGGCACAGAAGGTGCCTACATATGGATTAGATGTCTTCTCCCATGTCGTGCGGAACATTTCCACAGTCGGAACTGCCCTAAACCTGCGAAGCTGGTGGTGTTTTATTATTATTTACGCCATGGGTCAGCAGCATGGTTCATTGCACAGAATTGCACACACCTTTTCGTCTGCCTCGTTGGCATAAATGATGTAGTATATCGAGAACAGAATGGAGCATATGTCCCTCAGCCATTTCGGTTTGATGGACATTGCAGTCGCAAAACCGGCATCCAGGCCGGTAGCGATCCACGTCATGCGGTAGTATGAATGTGAGTACTGCACAGGCCGTGCATTAGCACGCATGGCAAGAGATGAAGGGAGTGATTCGGACACTTACGAGGCGTGCCAAGGGCTCGGGAGCTGATGCATGACATCAGCACACCTCGTCCACACGTACCAAGAAGGTCTAGACTCACCACCGAGTCCGAAGATCTTGTCCAGGTTTCTAGCTGCGTACACAGCCGTAAGAGTGCTTACGATAATCTGCCATGGGGAGAACCGTTCTGCGGGATCACTTGGGTTAGGGTGAAGCGGGGTTCAGGGCTGGGCAACCCACGGAGTCTCTTGTTGAATCTGTGTATCCAAAGCACACGTGGCCCTCCAGGGTTACCTACGGTAAGCCTCCATATCCAGAAGAGGATGACGAGGAACACCTGTGTGCCATGCCACGGCCGATGAGCAGGTGACGGCGGGCGACGAAGCGACTCACTTGTGTGCGTTTCCAAGACAGGCTCGGGCGGCCAAGTAAGTGGTCTATCATGACGGTACTCGCAGTCTGCTGCCAGGAGAGCTCCGGGGCAGCAGCATCATTGTCGTTATAATAGCAGGCGCTAGCATGTGATTCTGCGACTTACTACAGCAGATGCTCTTTTTGGGTTGCCTTAGTCGCCACGTGGTTATCAGATTCCGATAAATGGCCAGCTCATCGTCCGAGACAGAGGGCCCTGCTCGCTGCAGGATGCTCACTTCTATCAAGACAGAGAGAGACAAGATCGAAATAGTGAACCAGCTCTTGCTCCCCCACTGTACAGAATACATTGAGATAAACACAATCGAGGAAGCCCACGATGCTATCAAGACCATGAAGGTAAAATTTCCATGTTTCCAAGAGCATCTCCTTGTTGACATCTTTCTGGCAGATCCGAGGTGCACCTGCCATTGCATCGCTCGCGGCGCTGACTTTCGCAGCCAACCTGTCGAAAGCTCTCGAAACATCCCCTACCCCGCCCTTCCTCTCCTCTCCCGAAGCTCTCCAGGCGCACGTCACGCCCATTCTAGATTATCTTTACACCGCACGGCCGACGGCCGTCAACCTCGGTGCAGCAACACGCCGCATCGCTCGCAAGCTCCAATCCTCCAGGGATGAAGGAAAAGATACCATCGCTATCGCTCGCGACCTCGTTGCAGAGGCTAGACTAGTCTCTGATGAAGATTATTCTCGTAACGTGAAGATGGCTACGTGTGGCGGTAGCTGGCTTGTGGCGTTCCACGCGCTGTCGGCTGCCGAAACCCTCAATGTCCTCACCGTGTGCAACACGGGCTCGCTCGCTACTTCAGTATGTGGGACGTTTCACTTCCCGTTCTTCCTCATGATCCCAGCAACCCTTTTTTCTTTGCGTGAATAGAACGCTGAAAACTTTTTGATTCTTCACCCAGGGATATGGAACAGCTCTGGGTCTCATCACGTACCTCGCTGACATCCAGCGACTTGGCCGGGCTTACTTTACCCAAACTACACCGTATCATCAAGGATCTCGGTGAATACAGCAACCCCTCGGCTTCGCAACGTATTCCTAACCCTAATTTTCTTTTCTGTCTTCTTCCCCCCCTCGTGTTTTTCGTGGTCGCCGTGTGGCAGATTGACCGCACTGGAACTGCAGACATTAAGGATCCCTTCGACGATGATCTGTGACACCATGGTCGGATCTCTTTTCCAGCACCACAAGATCCATGCGGTGGGTACGTGCATCTTCCTTTCTTGATCCTTTTGCCTTGTGTTTACCTGGGCATCGTTTTACTCCTCAGCTGTCGGGGCTGATAGAATTGCTAGGAATGGAGACACCGCCAACAAGGTATCGTGGATATCTCATGTTCACGCTTCATGTTCCAGATGGTCCGGATGTTCCGATCACATCGCATCTACCACATGTTGTGATGTGATGCTTGGCAACTTTTTTCCGGACCACCTTCGTATGCAAATGCACATTCGCCATCATTAATGTTCAAACAAACTAGATCGGGACGTACAATGCTGCCGTCCTAGCAGCACGCCATAGCATCCCATTCATTGTCATTGCCCCAATAAGTACTATCGACCTCGATATTGCGGATGGGTCCGAGTAAGTCACTTGATTCCCTCCGTTTTTCCATCTTACTTCCCACACTCTCGGTAACGATCCGCCTCATTTCAATCCTAGAATCCCAATCGAACAGCGACCAGTCATTGAAGCCTGCCTGGTCCGGGGCGCACTCTACCCACTTCGGACCGATACCGACGGACGATACGAACAGGCCCAAGTTATGATCACGCCTCCTGGTCTATGCACTGAAATAGACAGTGTGTACAACCCGAGTTTCGATGTCACTCCTGCAGAGCTCATCACCGCAATCGTCACCGAAAAGGGCGTTGCCGTGCGGGAGGAGGGAAAGAAGGTGTTTGACTTGAGCAGCGTCATTTAGATGTTATCGGTTGGCCTCGGGCTGGAGGAAAGGGCGGCATACCGACTGTTCCAAACAATTTATTGGCAGGCGGCGCCTACCAGAGGAAATGTGGCCCACTATTGAATTTGCAAATACTGCGCAGTTTGTGTTGGGCACATTTCTGAGGCCTTTGTGTGAACCATGCAAGCACCCACAGTTTACAACGACACGACTCTGTACAAAATATGAAATATGAGCTTCATCATGACAAGTTGAATGTGTCTTAGTACAGTCTAGGCTGGGTCCCCATGGATGGAGTCACGACCTGCATAATCCAAAACAAAATTGGATTTTATATCTCAGCATCCGACATACGAATGGCCGTCGTTTGAGCCACAGCTGGGCGTACGTTGGAAAACCCAACGAGTACCCTAGTATCGTGGCACACAGTCCTTTCTGCTGCTTTCGAGTCTAATATATTTCGAGTAACGCATCTTCCCCGCGCACCGGCATGGCGCGGAGAGGAAGCGCTACTGCAGATAGGCTTCGCGAGCTCCGCGATCTACCAGCTGAAGGCGGTGCTCTTCATTGCACGGCCAGTTCACACTGCACAAGGGAGTACTTCTAGCTTAAACAAAAGGAAATGATACAATAACCGTTTCAAGTTCGGTGTGATCAAGGACTTGGTACGATGATCATTGCAGTGATCAGAGCCATATGCATGGCATACTAATGAACCGCCTATGTAGTCCTACACACTCGATTTTCCAATACGGCAAGGGACTGAAATGCAGCACGTCGTACCTGACCTATTGGAGACCGATTCAAGGTCGGTGCCTCAGAGAGTGTTAAATACCTTTGTGCTCGTTATGACTGACCAGGCAGACCCTTCATCCACACTCAGTGTCGCGATATTGCAGTCTGGTATTGCGTCATCCTCCAACCAAAGCGACAAACACTCTTTTGACAAGCGATCCTGGAGCGAATCTGAGCCGCCAATCTGACGGTCTTGTTGATGTAAGTCTGAATGAACGTCAATTCAGTCATCAGACCTTGGGTGATACGTATAAGCCAACAGGAATGGTATTACTGCCCGTGCGCTCTGTAGTAGCACTACAGACTACACAAGGTATCTAGCTGGACCCCACGAATTTCACAGCGCGGCTTTCTACAACCGGGATACGTCCTCGTCGGAGAATATTGCAGTTAGCGGTATGCCATCATTACGGATGACTCCGCGGTACATGCCACTACAGTTGAGTGAAAATGCCACTGTCATCCCTTTAATATCAGTTCTTACACTTCATACTTTACACCACACACCCACCATTTCCCTTCCTGTCGAGTGCGATGACACCCCCTGATCCCCCAAGATTCTGCAGGTCAGCAACAACCTTCTCAGAGGCCTTGTCCACAGATTCTCCCAGGAGCTGCATGCGATGTGCGATTGCCGACGCGGTATTCTGCCGGATGAAGTACTTAAATCACGAACATGCGCTATCAGCGATCTGCCTTCAACGAATAATAATACCACATACATCACCATCGCCGGTTCCCGAAATCCCAACGGCTTGAACACTGCTCTTGTTCTTGAGCAAATCCAAGGTCTTTCCAAACAAGCCCTGCTTCCGCTTCCACTCCTCTGCCCAGAATCCAGAACCCATGATGGGGGTATCACCTATGCGTCCAACGAGCTTATTCGTGCGGCCACCTGTAGAAGTGACGACGGCGATGCAACCTCGAATGTCAAGTGCGACAGCGCCGACTGTACCCTTCGGCAAGAGATCAAGCAGGTCCATTTTCTCCATCTCTTGGATGCTTCCCACATCGGTAACGCTGTCGAAGGGTGAATTGGGTTCCTCAGGTAAGCCAAGTCCTCGGCGATGCTCCCTCCATCTTGCTTCGGTCCAAAAATAGGACGGATCAACTGTCGCTATCCCCAACTCCTCTGAGCCAATGGATTCTGCTGTTTCGCCAGAGAGCATCGGATGAGGGACGAGGTCAGGAGCGAGATAGATACCACAGACAAGCTGAGAAGGGTTGCGGGTGCGCCTGAGGAGGGTGAGAGAAATTCCTCGGCGGGTTGCTGGGATAGTTGGATGGGTCGAGGGGGGCTTTGACAGCATAATAGACGCCTCCAATTCATTCTACTGAAGGGCGTGTATACATGTAATAGGCAATAGTAGATTGATTGCCATACCTCGCCAGCTACGTTGAAGACCGCACCTTTTCCTGCATTGAATAGGGGACAGTCTAAGAGATAAACATTGAGCCAAAACGTGCGTTAGTTGAACTTATCGGCACGAAGGCCTGAACATGCCTTCAAGGACGGAGACAGCTGCTACGGCCGCATCCATGGCTTCACCACCGCCCCTGAGTACTTCATAGCCAGCCTTGAGAACCTGGTCGAGGGCAGTCCTGTATGACACACGCTTTTCTGGCGTCGCATCTTCGCGGTGCATCGTGCCAGCCCCTCCATGGACCACAAGCACGAAGTTGTTGTCGGACTTGGACGTGCGTTGTTTCCAGCGGTAAAAGGCACTGCTCCGAGCAGACTGCACAGCTCCCAGCTTCTCTGAACACATATCTCAGTCTGACAAGTGGTGAACGTTTGAACCGTCGGGTCTCTTCGATCCTCTTCGCTTCCTTGGAATCACGTGAGAATTGTCAGTTTGATACAGAGCTTTACAGAACATATCAATTATTAGCCTATCGACTATCGTGTGTATTAGGAGATCTGCAGCTTGCCAACTCCTGAACCGACCAGTCGATCAGTAAATTGCATGTTGAACCACCAAGATCAGTCCCACGAACGGACACTGGCGGTGGTCGCCACGTCACGATCATGAGAGGGAACTACCCATGTCTGTGTCGTCAAAATCTTCCAGATCTAACATTGCAATCTTCAATTCTGACCATCTTTCGTCGGTCTCTAGGCCTCCAAAACACCTTGGACCACAGCCATTCAAACGCATGTATTTGAAACGAGAATCGAGAGGATGTGAAGGAAGAAGGAAAACATGACGTTGTCAAATGGGGCAGTTCGAATATGCATTCGAGCTGATGGACAAGTAATGCATGCTAATCAATATCCCTAGAGGACAGTGAAGGCGGGATGGCATACAAGTTCACCTTAGGCACCAGTTTAAGGATGTTCCCACGGTCTTTCAGATGGGGTTTCTTTGTAGGGCGAAACCCATCTAAGAGATACCCACCCTCGGCGCTACTCCCACTCAAATCCCGAAATAGACAGAGTGGTTCCCATCCCTTTCTGGTGAGCCTCCCATGAGCCTCCCAGCATTCTCCGCTTAATCCCCACTCGATTTGTTTTTATTTCTGCGCTTCCTGTAGGATTACATAATCACAAAAAGCGTTGCTACTCCCAAAACACGACCGCATTTGGTCAATACCAGAACTGCAATATTCCCACCCTCCTTGTGAGCCTCCTCTGCCTTCCTGTGCCCCATCCCTGGTCCCCATGTACCGTACATAGTATCAGATATGTTATATAAGTATATAGGTCCATAAATGGAGCCTCAAATGAGTGTGCCAGAGGCTCTGGATGGTTGGAGAAATAGTTAGGGGTAAAAGTAAAAAAGGCTTCGCATTTTTGATACATTGGACATATACACTTCTGAATTACATCCCCTTCAAGGGGCCATATGTACCTACAACATATACCAAGTGCATTTGATGGGGTGGAGCCTCTGAAGTGCTGTGTCACATTCTCCTCCTCCTGGTATAACACCCTGGGAGGCTCTTACTGCGAGTGTTGGTACTTTTGGGATGGTTTGTAAGTGTATTAGTTTACTATTACCACTTGTCTATCACATAAACTGGGATACAGAGCGCTCTAAAGGTGAGCAGGAGGGCAAACACTACTTTTATGAAAATAGGGGCTTTATCAGTCCCCAGTGCAACCATCCATATTCTGACTATCTAGGAGGCTCTGTAATACTATATAGTAGTTGCCATATCATCACCAAGTTAATAGCTTGATGTGGAAGCGCAGGAGAAGTGAAATGATATGATGGATGGCGTGGGAAAATGTCCAAAAAAATGCGGAGACTTTGAAAACATATCAAAAATGTGACATAACACACCACACACAGCATTTGGTGGTCTATGAATTGTGCTACTGACTCTCTAGTGTCATTACAGACTCTTTACATGTGTCACAGTATTTGTATAAACCATAATCTCTTCAGAAAGCGAAATTTTGGCACAAGAGAGCACCTTGTGCAATGGCTACATTTCAGTGCTGCAGGTTGCACAATCTGTACACTAAGTTTGGAGTCCAGAGGTTCTGTCAGGCTAACTAATGCAATATCCTGTATGGTAAGATGCTATCATAGGTCAGATCCTCAGTACCACCACCAGTAGAGCACCAAATGCTGTGTGTGGTGTGTTATGTCACATTTTTGATATGTTTTCAAAGTCTCCGCATTTTTTTGGACATTTTCCCACGCCATCCATCATATCATTTCACTTCTCCTGCGCTTCCACATCAAGCTATTAACTTGGTGATGATATGGCAACTACTATATAGTATTACAGAGCCTCCTAGATAGTCAGAATATGGATGGTTGCACTGGGGACTGATAAAGCCCCTATTTTCATAAAAGTAGTGTTTGCCCTCCTGCTCACCTTTAGAGCGCTCTGTATCCCAGTTTATGTGATAGACAAGTGGTAATAGTAAACTAATACACTTACAAACCATCCCAAAAGTACCAACACTCGCAGTAAGAGCCTCCCAGGGTGTTATACCAGGAGGAGGAGAATGTGACACAGCACTTCAGAGGCTCCACCCCATCAAATGCACTTGGTATATGTTGTAGGTACATATGGCCCCTTGAAGGGGATGTAATTCAGAAGTGTATATGTCCAATGTATCAAAAATGCGAAGCCTTTTTTACTTTTACCCCTAACTATTTCTCCAACCATCCAGAGCCTCTGGCACACTCATTTGAGGCTCCATTTATGGACCTATATACTTATATAACATATCTGATACTATGTACGGTACATGGGGACCAGGGATGGGGCACAGGAAGGCAGAGGAGGCTCACAAGGAGGGTGGGAATATTGCAGTTCTGGTATTGACCAAATGCGGTCGTGTTTTGGGAGTAGTAGCACTTTTAGCGCTTATGTAATCTTACCTAGAGAGGTGAACAACTATTAATAAAAATCAAGAAGCCAAGGAGGCTCAGATGAGCCTCGGCGGAGGGTCTAGAGTGGTCATAGAGGCTATGCCGGCGTGAAGCCGACGAAATGAACACTATTCGGGACTAGCTGAATAGGAGCGGCAAATCCCGGTGCGGATGGTTGGTCTCTCAGATGGGTTTCTCACGACATAAAAACCCCGTCTGAGAGACCTCTATTGCCACCGAGAACTGGTGCCTAAGGTGTACAAGTTCCTCCGCGTCTTCAGGATTACATTAGCAGAAACGATAAGCGCCCTCAGTGTCGCGGGGAGCGCGGGAATGAGGGGCACGACGTCGATTAATGCATTGCCATGCATCTCCAATCAAAGGCCCTCATCTATGCGAACAAATTATCGATGTATCGTTCACATTCAAAACAGCCCTGATCTCTTCATGGCAGCGCGACGAACCAGGCGTTCATGAACTGCGTTGAGCTCGTCTGCAATGTAGTGCGAGCGATTACAGCAAGCCACTGCGACGAAGGACCGGTTGCAGTGCGCCAATGTTAACTGAATTCCAGAGGGACAACTCCCGCACGTAGGTGAATGGTTACCATAATGCCGTTCCCTGCGCCAAGAACAACCTAAGTTCGAGGCTATTCAGAGTAGCAACAGGGGTAGCCTTGGAGAGAAAATTAAGAAAATACGATTCTCGGTCTGTGCTGAGTGAGAGCCTGAGAGTAGTGATAGACCGAGGTAGATGGTTTCGATTATATTCCTCTACCCCATAACCAGTAGATCGCAGGATCAGGTATAATCACGACAAGTATGAAGTGAGCATACTAGGGGAAATTGAGGTAAAATAAAAGAGGTCGCTTGATCACAGCATCGAGAAGCTCCGACAAGAGAACGGGGGTGATTCGGCTGTACAGGAGAATTCGAAGGATGTGAGATGAAGCAAGAAGTCCAATGCACACATCAAGTGGCATTTGAAGCACATGAAATAAGATGATCTCTTCACAAGGAGAGGCTTACTTAAATGCCCGAGTAAAAGTCGGTGTGCTGATGATATGATGGAGGATTTGGTCACTATCGGAGGTGAGACGTACAGTGGATGACTTTCCGTAGGCTGAAATATTCGTGAATATCATAAATCCGAATAGATTTTTCTCCGTAAGGCAGGTGTGCCACGATGCCGAGTACTTTGTACAGCAGATTAAATCTGAGCACCCTCGAATAAACCTTAATCTGTAAGGGGGGGGCAGACCCCCCGAATAGATTTTCTAACGACGAATAAACTCACGACTACCATATTGGGCCACTACTCCTACCATGCGACCCTTATGTCAGCAGCAGCGTCCCATCACCTTTTTCCCTCCTGCAGCCATCCGTGCTCGTCAACGTCAACAGAAGTCATACAAGGTGTGTACAAACCACATTTAACAGACATAAATTCGTTACACAGCCTCTTCCAGGGCTCAGAGACCATCATCAGAGCACATGGTGCACAACAAGAATGAAAGCAACAGACCTGCCAACTCGGATGCCACAAATCGACACATGTGAGGTGATTCCGAATCCATATTCCACACATCTCTAACATCTTTTCTTGTTTTTAACGAGATCGCCGTTCACAATCATAAAATTTACGACTGGAGAATACACACTACAAGAGCAGGGCGGTGACCAGGAACTGCTGGTGCTTTCACACCTGCCATTCAGGCGTGGATTGGGTAATAATTGAGATCGGCAAAGGTAGAGCTGAGTTTAGTGGTGGTTTTCAATCTGTACTTGTCACTCTACTGAGTCAGCCATTGCAAGTATTGTGGCTGCACATAGTGCACCATCATATTCTTCATCTTCCATTCCATCTTCATCCTCAGTAGTAGCAGCAAGCAAGTTGTTGAAGTCATTGAGATAAGTAGGATCAGACATCAAGAGATGGGTGTTGATGTAGATAAGATATATTCGGATTATTCTATTCTTTTAGCCCACGGTTTATTCATCTGAATAAACAGTGCAATTATATTAGAGTTCTGTCTAGTTTGTAACTCCGAGATATTATATTTTGATTATTTCAGCCTACGGAAAGTCATCCAGTATCGCAAAATACTACAGGAAAAATGGCCCAACGATTGTAGAGCACAGCCACATGCCCAAATATGCCGAACCGACAACACCCGACAAACTTGGGCAAACTTTTTCGTATAGTTTGGAAGTCACATAGTACCAGTGGCGGCCACCTGGCGTTGGCAGGTAATGGGGGTCTATTCACTGGCCCGGGCTAATGAGCTCGGAGGTGTGGTCGGCCTCATCCCAGTGTCAGATCTATCCGATGGGTGGCCTGCCAATGATCAGGCATGGCCATTTGTACCAACTTCATGCCACTACTCCCAACTCGTTGGCCAGTATGCCTCAATGTCGCCCCGCCATGTCTCTGGCAAGCTGTATGGTTTACCTTGTATATAATTGCTACCTACGCTGCGCGAACTGAAGTTCTGGATCGTTTTTCATCCTTGATTGTCGTTCGATGACACATGATCACGACCAGCTGCCCGTCCGCAGTTGCCGGGGTGCCAAGGTAGTCCATAGCGATGTCCTGACCAGCTCATGACATGCATACTGATCCCTACTATGATTAGCGTCATTTCCGTCCTCTTCCCCCTGTCCCCTGCCAACCACAGACTTACCGTATGTCTTCTCTACAATAATCATCTGGTCGTAGATGCTTATCCTCTGCTGACATTCAGGCCGTAGAATCGACTTGCCCTCCGCACACTCGGCGCGTGGCATTGACTCGTGAGTAGCAATACATGTGTTCTCTGGTTTCTCAGACCCTTGAATTGTTTATACGGTTATCTGTCAGGTCGAGGCACTCTGCTGACTACCCTGCACAGGTCCTTTTACTGCCAGGTATATGACACCGTTGGCGATAAGAACAACCTGGGGGTTGGTCTGCATGAGGCACTTGTTTGGTATGACAGAGTGTACAGTGACATTGTAAGTCCAACAACGGTAACAGACATTCAACGCCAATAGAGTCATCAGGCTGCTGTCAACCTCTTTTCACCGAGAGCAATCGGCCATGCGTCAGCTTACGGGGCATACCGCTGGATCCGTGACAACTTCCCCCTTGGTAGCAAGCGAGAAGATCTTATTGGCCGTGCCGTAGCAGAAGGTCAGTGTGACAAATTCTTTAGATAGATTTCTAAATCCTAATCTACGGACTTCTTCTCCAGCATGTAAGCTCTACGGCTTTGTTTGTCCACAGGTTCCACAAAACCGGGCAGTAGCTTGCGAGGCGGCCAAAGCGACTGCGTCCATTATTTTCCACGAGGTATTTGAAATCGACTCGTACCAAAACTTGGTTGACGTTATCGATTGGAGGTTATGTGCTATGAGCCTCAGTACAGAGCAGGTATGAACGGTTGCTCGTATTCGCCCAAATGCGGATCTCCAGGCACCTATTTGCCTACCGGTCCTGGTGGAGGTAGTCCACGGCAACTTTCAGGATATGGTCATGGTCAGCAATTTGCCAACAGCAATTCAGGTCCACGACTGTGGCCTGGGGGGATTGATCCACATGTAATTGATCACGGTGCGCCGCACATCCATCGGCGTATGACCACAAGCAAATACCCACGCGGCCTACCTCCAAGGAGGCGCTCCTTACCTGTCCCAGTGTATCGGCCACACCCAGAGTACCATACCGTGCCTCCTTATGATGTTAACGGGTCCCCGTATATCCGTTGCCCCGAGAAGTGCATAGTGATGCCCTCTCCCACCATATGAACCCCAGCAAGGAGCCTCCTGCCACCCATGTGTTCCCCCTGTGGTGAAGTTTTACGGTCACGGCATTTATCTTTGTGTAGCTTGATCTAGTGTATTTTAGTGAGTATGGTATATAAGACGGGGGATACCTCATAATACACCGCGGAACTATTATCATGCGAAGCTATCAACCAAGATAATAGCGCTTCAAACATCGAAAAGCACGATCTGCTCGGCCTCGCCCCGATCAATCCGGACCAGTTTCTTCGCCACACAAGCATATAATGCCCTCGTCCCGCCAATAGCTGTCTTCAGCTTATTGAGCTGCATCGCGTGATTAGGCGCCGTCAACAGCACGTGCAGAAATTGCGCTGTATTAATCTGGTGAGGCGTTGGACCCGTGGCCACACCAGAACTGGAGCTTGATGTAAATGAAGAGAGGCTGTGAGATGATGGGGATTGAGGCGAAGGTGACTGTGCAGCTAGTAGTTCGATACGAGCCCTGTGAGCACAAAAAATTAAGCATATAGCATGGACGGGATGGGAATTGCGCACAGAGTCTCTTTCGCTCTGGGCGGTTTCACATCCTTTAAGTAGGAATTTCCGGGCATAATGATTTCACCAACCGTGCACCATATCTTGGCCTACGGGGACAGACTAAATGAGCAAGCATGGACGGAGATAACCGATGACACGAATCTACGTACCACGATACGTTCGAGTTCCGGAGTAATACGCATTTTGGAAGCTTTCATCGCCTGTTCAGTGGTTGATTGAATGTCCACTAGAGGTTCGTTACTCCCAGAATGTGTCCCCGAGGTGGGCGGAGGTGGGTCATCAGGCAGTTGCGAAGGCGGTGACGGCGCGACCTTTCTGAGTACAACCGTCTGTTCTTCATCCTCGTCCTCAGAAATGTCAACCTGACGACTAACATACTCTTCTTCATTCTCTCCATTGAAGGGGGCACCTTCGCCTTGTTCGTCGGACACATCACCCTGCTGGTGGACACTATCAGCAGTAGGGGCGATATCAATATCGTCATCATCCAGGTTCCTTCCTGTCGCCAAACTCGCAAACACGGACCGTGGAGCAACCGGACCAGGACTGTCAAATGATATTGTCGAAACGTCTCCGAAATCAACGTCCTCATCCATCAATTTTTCGGAGAAACGGAGCGTGCGTGCGGAAGTGGCAGGGGTAAACCAGAACGCTTCTTCATGTGGATCTGATTCAGTGGCAGATGGCCGTGGATGAGGCGGTTTCGATTGTGAACATGATATCGAAGATTTGTTGCGCGGTTGGAGATCGTTCGCTTGCAGTAGCGATTCTTTCTGTGAACGGGTTAGATGGACTGGAGGATTACATGTAGTACATACTTGAAGACGAAGTTCCGCAAGACGATTTTGTAGACCATCGATACGCTCCTCCTCTTCAGCGACGCTTGAGATCTGTGTCTCTGGCGCTGTGGCCAATGCAAAGGAAGTCAACTTGACCACCTGTCAACGAAGAAGGTCACAGTTGATACCAATTTACTCACTTCCTCAACAGTTTCATTCAAGTGCTTTATACTCGCGCGAACTTGATCCAACTGCTCGATGAGAGCGATGACCTGGGCACGTGCTCGCGGCATGGGTCGTATGGACTGACTACGCAATCCCAGGTCATGTCTTTCGACGAGGATCAACAACACTCGAAATCGACGCACTATCGATCCAAGTATTTTAGTGCAGCCCTCGCGTAGACGTCGGGCTCGAATTCCTTCGGTTTCAATACCTCATTGCGTCTCGTCGGTATTTTCCTCAGTGGGGTTGCTCCAGGGAATCCTGCGCGCGATATTTCGCCCCTTCTAGCACCATTCTCCGGCTGCTTTCGCACGTCGGCATTTGTGGCAGGTATGAGCGTGAACAGACCGAGCTCAGAGGTGTCAATATCGCGTATGAGATCACCAAGTGCGGTGTCCAACACAGCACGCGTGAAGGGTCCTATTTGGGCGGAGGGATTGTCCTCGCTAGGAATAATCGCTGTTGCAGACGCACGGATTGCTCTCGCTGTTGTTGTTAGGTGTTCAATGTGATCCGAAAGAGAAGGCATGATGTTGTAACTAGTATACCTCCAGCTTTAGTGGGAGGCCAGTTGAGTGTGGTGATGCTGAGGAGTCAGGATGAGCCAGTCGCGGGGAATGACGAGTGAGGTTCAATCAGAATCCAGAGAAATGATGTTGTGCCCGTTAGACGGTTTAAATTTATATTAAGGGGCACAGCCACCCGACGTTGTCAATGTCATCGTCCGTCTCTGCCCGCTGCAACTGTCGCGGCTGTTCAATATAAATCCAAGGTCGGTCCCTTTGATACTTTCTCTCTGTCATTCCATCGGGCAGGGATATCATTTCTCTTTACTGGGAGCTCGTGGTTGCCCAAACGATGCCGCTTGGTCTTCCGAGACGGTCATACGAGAGCAGGTCATCCACATCCCCTCTGTCATCCGTTGTCATCGACAGCGATGCTGACTCGGGTGATAACGGAAACAGAGGCCCAGAGAAACACCGTCGCACCGATCACCATCGGTCTGCGTCTTGGAATGACGCTGCACCGCGTCCACGAGGCGCTTTCCCCATTCCCGGACCCCTTTTCAAAAACTTGCCTACCTTTTGTCATGATCATCGTCGTCGTTCTCAGCATATGCCCGGAGTTGATACGTATGCTGACAAGAATCTCGATTCTGATAGCACAACACCTCCCCAGCATCTTGTTAACAGCACCGACCCGTTTGTTATATCGCCCCAAGGGCAACCGCATCACTATCACCAGCCATCTAGGCTTTTAGGTTTCTTTACCCATTCAACAACAGCAAATCACGGAAAGGGCACTTCACCACCTAAATCACAACCGCCAAACGTCAGCAGCAAGGAAGACTCTTTTACTCAGTTGAGATCAGAAGTGACCTCAAATAGAGACGTATCTGGTGGTAACATGACTTCTGTTGCCTCCTCGACAACTTTGAACAAAGGGCATACTACATCTCCCTCCAAGGTGTGTTTACCTCGACCAGTTACATCGTTCCTTCCCATTGCTAATGCCGCAGCAGCCTTCTTCGACGCGCACCTACGACGCAAAACTAGTCACAAGGGAGATGCATCGACTAGGTACACTAGCTGGCCTCAGTCCTTCCCTCAGTCCATCCCTGTCGTCTGGTCCGTCGACTTCCACACTTGCTCTTCCTTCTACTTCTCCATCTGCTGCCACTCTTGTTCCCAATGCGTCACATAGCCACGGGAGTAGTTTACCTGGCATCAATATATCGGACAAAGATAACCCCTGGGGCACATTGCACGTGCACGTCCTGCCCTTGTTTAACGAAGAACCTCTGCGTGTGCCAATGTAATTGGTACTTCATCACTCAGGTGCCAGAGCCTAACAATGTTTCAGAGAGGACCTCAATACGCTTGTAAGGAGACACATCCAGACAGTATTGGCAGCATCTCCTTCAAAAGCACTTGCTGCCCTGCACGCAGATGCTAGGGAGTTAATCGGAGCGGGCATGGTCACCTTGAATGCAAAACTTGCGACTGTATCTGATGAGCTACTTATGAGCCGGTTAGTGGAAGTGTGGTCCTTCTTCTGGGACAACGTACTTCCATACGTAGAAGGAGTAAGTGTAGTCGATCAATTTCACCGAAGGAAGATCGACCATTTGGTGCAGGTCCTACTCCCATTCCAGACGGACCCTCTTCTAACGTCACTACATCGCACCCCAAAACAACATCGGTCTTCCTCGCCATCACGCCAAGGTAGCAAACTTTCCCCTAGGGTGCACACTACTCTAGCAGCTGGGACTTTCACAATAGACGTTCGAAGTGTGGCTCTATGTGCATTTCGAGACCTCGTCGTGATGTCTCTATATAACCGCCTACAAATACTACTCTCTCCGCCCTCGAACAAAGAAATGCTTGCCAGGCTTGGACAGTACCGGCTACCACGACTACAGCAGATGTTTGTACCCTGGCTTGGATGTTACGTTACTCCAGTTTGCTGACCGCATCTCGGCAGGTTACTCGTCCTAACTTCAGAACGGCGCGTTCGATCTCCATCTCCGACGCATACTCTCCACACGCCTACAGCACAGCCAAATGCAGATGAGGCCGCTGTCGCCGAACTTCTTTTCTTGTTCTCGCAAGCACGGCACAATACCCACCCATACCCCCAACGGTCTTACACGCAAGGTACTACGACGCGTTCTGCAACACCGAACTTTATATCTGCAAGGATCCCGCGCGACCGGCGGGGACGTATTGGTGGTACACGTAACATGGGTACAATGATCCTAAATGCAGGCGGTTGGACGGCGGTAGCCGCTCATGAAGGCGTCGGGGTGCTGGAAGGCGGCTCGATGCCCGACGAATTGGACACTGAAGGTGTAGAAACGCCACGGATCGGTGCCATGAATCGAGATAGAGATATTCCGCTTGCTCTCCGGCCAACGGTCGAACACCAACATCGGGCAAGTACAGGCGGGTGGGGGCTCGGGGCAGGGAAGGAGGAAAGGCAAGGGGAAGATGACGATGATGACGAAATAATGGACTGGGACCAGGCTCAGGTAAAGTTTTGACGCATGCTGCTTTTTGGTCATTTTCTTCATCTCATACGTGACGGTGTGCAGGCCGTCGTGGAACGGATGGTGGGAATTAAGCATCTCGAGAGTCCAACAGAGGCACGCAGGAGGCTGTAGAATTAATATAGGATGGGCATGTAACATCTCTTTGTACTTTATTTTTCCCCCGTGGTGTTTTATTCTTGGAGCATATATCAAAGAGGATATCAAGTTGGACAATCAAGTCGTTCTGAGGCGTGTGGATTTCGTGCTCACTGTCTTCCAGCAGGTTACTATCATTTGACTGGAGTTGTAAAGTGACAGTTGCTTGCAAAACACTGATTACAACACAACACACCTCAATTCAGGCCCTGTAACCCAAGCCTTGGGGATACTTTTTTTTGTTTTTTGAATAAGATGCATCTGACAGTAGCATACACCAGAAACCTCTACATACAATGTCATTCTGTGGGCGGTAGAACTATACCTCTGGGCCAGTTAGGACCTAACGGAGTTTGAAACCTAACCTACCGGACCGCTCGGCCCGCTGAAAATAATTCTGCCTCTTACACCGCACTCAGCCAATGGTCCCTAGTCTCCCAAAGGCAGACCAAAAATTCGATGGAAGACAATCGTTCCCTCTCCGACTAAATGATCCCCACAGAATCAAGATGCACGGCAATTACCCGGATGGCAAATCAAGTACTGTAGCCACCAGCGACGACGACGACGGCCATGGCCAGCACCACCAGGGACGACGATGACAGTAGTGACAGCAAGTAATTCTTTTTTCTTTTCATGCGGCGTCCTGAGACGACAACAGCAGCAGTAACGGCCGCGGCCACCAGCAACCTCAGCAATGACGACAGCCGCGGCCAGCACCACCAACGATGACGACGACAGTTGTGGCCGCCACCACCAACGTCGGCGACGGCAATGACAACAACAGTGACAGCTAGTAAGTTTTTTTTTTCACCCGCAGCGTCAATGACAGCAGCAGCAGCAGCAACGGCGGCGGCCACCAGCACCACCCCAGCAATGACGATGGCCGCAGCCAGCACCACCAGTGACAGTGACGACGATAGCAGCAACAGCAAGTGTTTTTCTTTCTTTCTTCCTTTACACCCGCAGCGTCCGGACGACGGTGGCAGCGATCGTTGTTGATGGTGCACACCACCAGCCCCAATGTCGACAAAGATGACCCCTCCCTGCATATTGATGCCAACGCGCCCAGCAGGCAAGCTTTTCTTTTCTTCTTTACACCTTCAGTGTCAATGGCCACCAGCACCACCAATGCACCATTATGCCATGACCAGCCCTGGCATGTTGATGCCAACATGCCCACTAAATTTCTTTTTCTTTTTTTTCCTGAGTCACACCTTCGTTTTGGATCATCATAGGGCTATACTCATGTAATTGTTTTGTGCTACCCTTATCCCGAATGCATTGTGCTTTGTTCCCTACTACCTGTGAGCTGGAATAGTAGAAATAGTCAAAAAGTAGTACAAAAAATAGTATGGATAGTAAACAAGCCCACTAAAATGACTATTCTGGAGCACACATGCACCCACTGTCATTTGAAGGAGTGTGCTAGTCGCTGGAGCATTGGCAAATGCCCATGGAAGACAGTACAGGGACACCTTTTGACTGCATCAAATGGGGCTTCATTCAAACTCATAGTTTTTAGTCCTTACTCTGTATCTGACCCAATGTACTATTGTTCTTGCAAATATGAGTACCTACACTAGTTACCATGTTGCTCAGCCAGCAAGTTGCAACATGGTATAGAACACATTGCCTCCCTCTCGTGACTCTCATCCAACTCGAATTAATTTTCGCCCTCTCAAATTAATTAATTAAATTTTTCGCCCAGACCCCACAAGTACAGTCGACTCCCTGCTGTGAGGTATGGGTTTTGGGGTACCTGAGAGACTGGTGGCCCTGAAAACTAACTCAGGAAATAGAAAAATGTATGCCTTTTGAGGGAGTATGAGTTATACCTGGTATGCCTTAGGAGGGAGTTGACTGTATAGCTCCAGTACTTGTCATTTGCAGCTCCGGTTGATCATGTGACCAACGCGTCACCACGACGTCACTAGTTCCAAAAGCATTTTATTTCCTCGAGAGAATGGTACAAGGTGCGACACATTTGTTAAATCTTCGCCCTCTATTCTTGCCCCACAGGAACAGAACAAATAGCCATGGCACGTACGTCCCTTTTCTGAGGTGGTTTGCCTTCGGCAACTAGCATGACGGCGTATCAGAGCATACCAAAGACACGGCTCGAGTTGCAGCTGGGCTCAAGGCTGCCATTCACAACCCGAATGTATCCGAAGAAGCCAAGGAGCACGCAATGGCGCGACTCAAGGAGATGGGCCAGGATGCGGAGCGTGAACATGAGCCGCATGAGCCACAGGAGTCTACTCGTGTTTTAGCCGGATACAAGGCGACGATAAGCAGTAAATCTCCGTCCAAGTCCTTACCGTTCCCTGAGCTTGATACCTTTGTCAGACCCTCACACCTCAGAAGAAGCCAAGCACCATGCTCAAGAAGTCCTTGAGGCCGCGGGTATTCATGGACGACATGATGATGATACTGACGAAGAACACGAGATGCGAGTGTTGGCCGGCTATAAAGCAGCACTTCATAGTGAGTCGCTTGTCATTTACTTAGGGGGAGCAAAGCAACTGAGCGGGCATTCGTAGATCCTCGAGTATCCGACGCGGCCAAGCAACATGCACTCCAGTACCTGGAAGAGCATGGAGTTAAATTGGAGGGTTGATCTGACTATCTTTGTTCAAAAGAATGTATTACAGTAACCAATTGGCTCCAAATTTCTGTGTAGGAGATCATATGGAAATTAGCTCGGGGTATTTATTGTATTATTGACCCACCTACAAGGACTCGTTTTACTTGGACAGCCCTTCTAGTCTGTCAAGAACACGGTCGACCCTTTCCTCCAAATTACTGACGTTGCCGGCGACAGTACTGCGATTTGCATCCAGACTGCTCTCTACATTTTCAACAGCAGCTGTCAATGTCTCTAGTGCTTCTCGCGTCCGTTTTTGCTCCTCTTCAAGAGAGGTGATCGTACTCTGAAACTCAGCTGCAGAGCCATGCAACGCGGAAAGTGTCCGCAGGCGTGTGAGGATGTGGGGTATCTGCGGGAGTGACGGTGCGAGACGAGAGATAAGGGGAAGAACGGCATCTTGAGCAGGGGCCCCGCCCGACGTGGTACCTGGCAGCGATGTACCGCTTTGACGTTTCTGTGCTTGACTTGCGGATACGCGTTCAAGGTCGGAGAGAAGCAACTTTAGGCGCCTCGAAACGGAGTCTATGTGGCGTGGTTGGGTGAGCAGAGTGAGTTGATTGTTGAGTCGCATAAGCATGGGAAGTAGGGGTGGTGTAAGGGGTGTTGTCTAGAAGGCCGTCAGCAATGGAAAGGATCTCGAGATAAAATAAAGTTACTTCATGTAGTGTAACATTCACTGATCCGATAAGTTTCTCGAGTTCACCGACGCGTTTGTCCATTTCCGTTATATCTGTGGGATCGCTCCTGCTCTTGTCGTGTGAATTCTTGGAAAGCGCATCCTTTCCACCCTTGTTCTCGGTGCCTTGCAGGTCTTCATCACCTTTCGTGAAAGCAGTTTTCTGACTTGACACGACATCGATTAGTCTCCCTCGACCCTCCTTTGCATTTCTCACTTTCTCCAGCCTCTTCCGGACATCGACGAGACCTCTGATCATCTCCCCAGGATCCACAGTCTCTCCACCCTTTTCGCGTGGCTGCAATGCTGGGTTGGACGGATCTGCCATCTCAGCTTCGAGTGCCACTAGTTCGGCCTGTAACGCGCGCAATCGGGCAGGGAGTGAAAGATGACGCGTTGGGGATGGCGAACGTGATGCTGAGTTGGATGGGCTGGAAGAGGGGGACGGTGGATAGGCATACAGGGCTCGTTGTCGGCGGCCTATGTTGCATATTACAATGGCAACAAGAAGGTGGAACATACGACACGTACGTTTCCGCTCTGCTTTTCTAAAATGTTTACTAGCTTCTTCGGGGCTGATGAGATTGCTCGTGTCGAGACCTTCGCGACCATTCGCGGTAGCATCGCCCGTGGCTCTGTTGCGAGCACGGGAGACAGACGGCTCATCGTCGCTCAAATCGCCATTCTGTGTGAAAAATAAGCGTGCAATATGACTGACGAGGTGGGGATGTCTAGGATCCAGCGGGACTCACGTCGGTAAGGGCAGAGGGAATGATGTCCTCGGTCTCGTAGACGTCTGGGGCTGTATCCTGTATGAGATTGTCAGTTCCTTGCGCCCATCGAGCAAGTAGTTTACAGACGATGTCGGGTAGGTTTGCGTACTTGTTGGCACTCATGGTTGTCTGTCAAAGTTGGATATCGAGTGGCATGAAATTGCTGTTCAGACAGCGGACGAAAGAGCAACAAAAAGTCGTCACCTGAGCGATTCGAACACTCGCGGGCAAAGCCCAACCGCTTGGCTGTTAGCAGGCGATCCCGTTAACCACTCCGGCAAAGTGACCTGTCGACACACCACACAGCTGATTAGACATACCCGGTGATCTACTGCTACATATCTATGCGACGTAGTAAAACAGTCGCCAAAGCAATCCATAGCGGCCTCTCAGCCTCTGTTTGTGTTCGTTATCCTCTGCTTCGTCTTGGTCGGCGTCTGCATATTCGTCTTTGCGGAGGTCGACAGTATTTAGATCAACGATGTCAAATGCAGCTCTGAGGTCAATTCCGCGCCTTCGAGTGCCAATGCACAAAAGTGGCGTGGTCTCTCTCACCAGTTCTAGTGTTGCATCACCGCCAACCCGTTGTCTCACTGCCGCCACAGTGGCTCCTTTGGTGATAAGCCAGGACACATACATCACAACCATCACGGGTATCTCGATGTAGAATGAAACGAAATCAACAGCCGAGAACTTGGGGAATATCGACGTCCAGCCCTGGACTAAAGTAGTACTGTTAGCCTGAGAAAACACCATAAACCGTGTTCACTTACTAAGAATAAGGGAAGACACGGTGATGATCTGCGTGGAAATTAGATGCCACATAATGCTATGATTGACCATCACCCACCACAAAGTATGGTCCCCACGGCCATGTCCAACGAGCATAAAACTTGAGCTCCTGTATTGGGCGTCCGTGTTGGATCCACGCCTTTCTGAACCTCCAGCTCGCCAAACCAATGGAAAGCCACGCAATCTAGCCAATACACTGACTCAAGCGTAAACATCCACAAAGAACAGCACGCACCTGATTCGAGACACCAACAATATTCTGCAGCCAACCCCACAACTGGCCACTCCCAATATAACTACTGGCAAAACAGAGGATGCTGATGCTGCTGGTTGCTAGCAGGGAAAATATGGGTACACCCGCAGATGTGGTCCTCGAGAATATGTGAGGAGCATGTGCTTGGGGCTGGACGACAGAGAGGCCATAGAGAACTCTCGTTCCCGCAAACAGCGCGTGGTTACCAGCAGAGAGCACCGAGGTGAGAATAACAGTATTCATGAATGAAGCTGCTGCAGCTGTTTCACCACAAATCAGAATTGATCAACCAATATAGGACCCACAACTCACTGGAGCCTGCAAGTTCGAATACAATAGTAAATGGTGACGTTGTAGTAGTCTTGTTTGATAAGTTGGGGTAATTCCAGGGTACTATTTGAAAGGGATCAGTGACCTAGGTATTCGAAGACAACTTTGACAGACCATTCAAACCAATGAGTAGTATGCTTATAACATAGAACATAAGGATTCTAATGGAGACTCGTGAGTAATTTCAGACAGGAGTGTACTACGTCCCACCTCCAAAATACAAGTTTGACGACCCTTGGCATGTTGCGTGAAGGGTTCCGGGTTTCACCCGCGGTGATTCCAAGACTCTCGGTTCCTCCGTCTATACAAAAATTAAGTTTTATACTTAAATTTTTGCGAGAACCTACATGCAAAACTAGCCGTTACGAATACATTTGCAAACCCAGCGAAGCCACCGACGAAAGGGGCGCCAGGGATAGACCAGTAATGACCACCGATGTAGGTGTGGGATGTGTTGACGCCGACATTGACGAG